>CAUYON010118877.1:0-39647 GCA_963573935.1 Arctocebus calabarensis
CCAACACACCAATGAGGGCTGCAACCAAAAAATGGCCGAGCATTGTGGCAAGTGCCTGTAGTCCCAGCTACTTGGGAACCAGTGGCAAGAGACTCGCTTGAGTCCAGGAATTGGAGGTTGCTGTGAGCTGTGATGTTACAGCTCTCTATCCCGGGTGACAGCTTGAGGCTCTGTCTCAAAAAAAAAAATATTTCAGAATGTATATAAAGCCAGCACATTGTGCCCCATGATTGCACCAATATACACAATTATTATTTAATTAACAACAAAAAAAGGGCATGTCATTAAAATTACCTGATACAAAGAGCCAATAAATTTGAGGAAGTTTTAAAACATTATTCAAACATCTGAATTAAACTTACATCCTTGAGTAGAAACCAAAGCTTGATCATTTCAGTCATAAATCAATAAACTACTAAAAATATTTTTTCATTTTAAGAATGAGGACTATGAAAATTCTTATTTTTTATTCCACATATTTAGTGAAAATACATCATCAAGGGAAGATTGACTGAAGAACATTTATTTCATGTTTGAGATAGTCAGGGGAAAGGATTTTCAGTTTGACTTTAAGAAGAGCACTTTTCCCATATACTAGCAATTTGTGTAAGGAGGGAGATTGGTGAGGTTGTAGAAAATAAGACTCAATAGGTCAACACTAAGTACATGTGTTCAAGCCAGGTTGACTTTTGAGCTACACTTTTATGTAACTTTTAAAACTACTTTTGGATTTTTACTTCTGTCTACCAGTAAAACAAAATGGTGTAGTTCAAATGTAGGTTGTAAGCCATTAAACTAGCTGAGTGACCTTGGCCCAACTACTTCACTTTCCTGAGCCTAAGTTTTCTAATGCATAAAATGGATATGATCCTTTTTGTTACTGATAGTTTTCTATCAAATTATAATTTGTTGACAGCTCTTTGCCCCGCTCTCAGCCACAGCCTCGTGCCTTGCTCAGCTCCAGCATGGCAAAAGTTCCCAGCCCCACTGAGACCAAGCGGTGCATCGAGTCCCTGATCACTGAGTTCCAGAAGTATGCTGGAAAGGACGGCTATAGCCACACCCTGTCCAAGACTGAGTTCCTGAACTTCATGAACACAGAGCTGGCTGCCTTCAAAAAGAATCAGAAGGACCCAGGAGTGCTTGACCGCATGATGAAGAAACTGGACCTCAACTCTGATGGGCAGTTAGATTTCCAAGAATTCCTTAATCTTATCAGAGGCATAGCTGTGGCTTGTCATGAGTCCTTTCTCAAGGCTGCCCATCCTCACAATCGGATGTGAGGACCCCACCTGGCCTCCAAACCCACCCCATTTCCTTCCAGATCCCATCATCAACCCCTCCTCAGAGCCCACGCATCCCCTGAGCCCAGCACACCCACCACCCCATGCAGACCTCACTTGCAGGTAGCAATAAAATTGTATCATTTAAAAAAAAACAAATTATAATTCATTAATCATCTTTGTTATTTTTTAAAAACTATTTCTAAATTATCTTTTCCTTCATTAATATGCTGCAATTAGGTATATTTTGTTTCTTGATTTCCTCTACTTTTATGTGTCCCTTGATAATACACTACATTAGAAAAAACAAAGTTGTTCTTGCCTTTCTTTAGGGTACAACCTGAAGAGTCCTTGGTTTAATCTGCAATTCCTCTGGTCCCTGTCCTTCTTTGCTCCTCCAGTGTTTAGCACAGTTTTTTTTTTTTTATTTCAGATTAATTTGAGGGTATAAATGAGCAGGTTACCATGTTTGCGTTTGGTAGGTAAGGTCCGTGTTGCAGTTGTGTCCGGCCCCCAGGAGGTGTGCCCACACTTTCACACGGTGCCCATTAGGAGCGAGCACAACATTCTCTTCCCTGCTCCCCTCTGGCTGCCCCACCCAGCACTGTTGCTATTGTTTCTGAACTTTTTGTTTTTCAGTTTTTATTAAAGTTCTTTAACAAAATTCTTTTTTGCTCTTCCCAATTTCTTGTTATGTATTTATTGTTCTTTGGGTTTTTTGATGTTACTAAAGCTTTTAAAGACCTTTTTTTCAGTACTTTTGTGGTTTTAGTACAAAGAAAATATCCTAATCTAATATAGTAGGTCCTCTCTGAAGGTTTCTGTAAAATTCTTTGCAAATGAATTAAATCTACAAATTCTTATGTTTTTTAAGGGGAAGAAATAGGTGTCGCAACACTTAAATCAAGATAAGGAGTTAGTTAATGAGGCCAGGTGAGGATCACAAGATCTCAGATCTTGGGAAGCTAGTAGGACTGAGACTGGAAGACACAGCAGGGACTGGGTTGGTCACACTGTGGCTATTGCAGCCTGCTGCTACTTCTTTTTTTAATGATAACAAATTTCATGTACATAAAAAATTAGAGAAAGTGGTACAATAAACCCCTGAAAACCTATTAATCAGGCTTAGTAACTACTAAAATTTTGCCTTCCTAGTGAAGTATTTCATAATCTTAAACAAAAAAATCCCCAGACTGCCTGAAAGTAACATGAAATGAAATTCTTTAGAAATAACAAAGATATCTAGCAATGAATTGCATCAGAGGTTCAAACAATTTTAAAAGAAGACATTTAAGACTATGGAGAAGAAAATGGACAGTGTTCTTAAATCAGTGAGATTACAGACAATGTCAGTATAGTATTTAATGTATGTAGGCTATTCCTTCAAGGACCACAATTCTGAAGGGTACAAACGTGTGCGTTGATAAATGCTTAACAATGGGCTTTGTGGAGGGCCAGTGGAAGCTGTGTTCACCAATTCTGTATGTTTTTTCAATTTCTATAATTTTAGTATTCTCACTGTAGTCAATTTCAAACTGTTAACAGGCAGCTTACATGGTTTCTGAAAATTTAACAATTGGTTTTTAAGGTCTGGTAGGAGCCAGCACCAGCACTTCACAGTAGAACAGTACTTGAGATATGGGTGGTGCTTGTGGCTCAATGAGTAGGGCGCTGGCCCCATATACCGACGATGGTGGGTTCAAACCCGGCCCCAGCCAAACTGCAACAACAACAGCAAAAAATAGCCAGTGTTGTGGCAGGTGGTGGGCACCTGTAGTCCCAGCTACTTGGAAGGCTGAGGCAAGAGATTTGGCTAAGCCCAAGAGTTGGAGGTTGCTGTGAGCTGTGATGCCACTGCACTCTACCCAGGGCAAGAAAATGAGACTCTGTCTCTAAAAAAAAAAAATTGTGGTATATTGGGCAATGCCTGTGGCTCAAAGAAGTAGGGCACTGGCCCCATATGCCAGAGTTGGTGGGTTCAAACCCAGCTCCAGCCAAAAAAAAAATAAATTAGATAAGATAAAGTCCTCCATGGGCATAATCCATGAGTTTGACCTCTCCCTGTTTCCATCAATTGGTACACTGTTGCGTTTTTTTTTAAGTTTATGAAATTGATAAATTGGAATAGTTAAGCAGAATCACTACAAGTCTGTTGAAATTGGAACACTGTATTAAGAAATACTGTCAGATTGAAGAAAATGTGTGTAGTGACACAAAACTGCTATATGTAATAGAATTTTGTTTTTTCTGGTTTGTTTCATGCAGATATCAAAAGGCATCCAATTCAGTAATTTTTACACATGTTTAAGTACAATACCATTTAAATCACCTGGTTGATTTGTGAGGAGGAGGGTGCTTTGTCACTGCTCCCTAACTCAGTGCTCCACCATCCATATGCCGGATCCAAAGGCCAGGGCAGGAGGATTCTTGACCTCCTCCCTCTTCTACATGTCCCGTACAGCTCATCACCATATCCTTTTTGTTTTATCTTTTAAGAATTTCCTTAATTTGAACATACTATTCCATCTACTGCAATAATACTAAACAATCTACTAACAGTGCTTGCCTTGACTATTCCAATACTTTCCTAACATTGCTCTTGCATGGACCCATTAGCTCCCCTATAATCTGTATAACACAATGCAGCCACAGTGTTTCAAATTGCAAATCCAATCATGCCATCTCCTTCCTGCTTTTTGGATGAAGGCCAAAATCTTTAACATGATCAATGAGGCCCTGCTTAGTCTGGTTTTTATCTGGGTCTCTGGCCTCATTCTGTCATCAACATCTCTCTTTTCGTTTCAGCCACATGGATGTCTTTCAGCTTCTTACATAGGCAATGCTCTTACCTACCACAGGGATTCACATATGTGTTTTCTTTGCCTAATGCTCTTTCCTCCCTGCTTTGCTTAGTAGGTTAAGTCATGCTCTTCTTTTAGTCTTAGTTTAAACCACAGCTTAGTCTCATATAATCAGTCAATGCCCTTTCATTGTATTCTAATTCATATTCAATGTCCATATGTAGGTGATTATTTGATGTCTAACTGTACTTCAACTCCTTGAGGAAGAGGCAGTATCGATTTTTGCCAGTCACTAATATCCTCTGCTATGAGTAAATAATAGGGACTAGTCCTGGGAATAGCAGTGCATAGAAGCAGCTCAATTCATATTTTTTGAATAAGGCTGGGTGCGAGGGCTCATGACTATGATCTTAGTGCTCTGGGAGGCTGAGGTGGATGGATTGCCTGAGCTCACAAGTTTGAGACCAGTCTGAGCAAGAGCAAGATCCTGTCTCTAAAATTAGCCAGGTGTTGTGGCAGGTGCCTGTAGTCCCAGCTGCTCTGTAGGCTGAGGCAAGAGAACTGCTTCAGTCCAAGAGTTTGAGGTAGCTATGAGCTATGATGCCATAGTACTTCACCAAAGGTGACAAAGTGAGACTCTGTCCCCCCCTAAATATATATGTACATATATTTTTGTATATTTATATACATATATATATATATATATATTTTTTTTTTTTTGAGTAAATAAGATTTTATCATGTGTTTTCCTGGCAAGAATTAGGGCACTATTTGATAGATTTTCTATCTTGCTCACTTTTTGCTGAACAAAAGATGGTCCTTATTTTCCAAAGTATTATTTATTATAGTAATCTCAAAGCAATGTATAGATTTTTATGAGAATAGCAGTATCTCTGACATGGTTGTTAGCATACATTCCTTCTTTCCCCTTCTTTTGTAGTATTAGAACCTTAAACCAGGTCACATTCTTCAGGTGAGGTGAATCCCATGTACGGTTAAAGAGATGACAGGTCTAATCTAAGAGTAATTTTTAATTTATCAGCTGCTGGTTTTGGAAAGCACATGTGCAGTTTTTGGCCGAGGCTGGGTTTGAAACCACCACCTCTGGTATATGGGGCTGGTGCCCTACTCCTTTGAGCCACAGTTGCCACCCAGGAAAGCACATGTGATCCACTTTGGAACAATGACTTTTGTATGTCTTTTAAAAACATTCTTCCTAGCAATTCAGGGACAACTTTGGAAAATGATCCTTATCTTCTTCTACTTCTCCATAAATACTCTTTAAGTAAAGGGGAACTTATTGTACTTATATTAGTTTTCTATAGCTGCCATACAAAGTTGTTACACACTTTAATGGCTTAAAACAATTTTTTTTTATAGTTTTGTACACTAAGAAGTCATCTTTTCGACTGTGAGAGGTTGCCCTCATTCCTTGGCTCCTGGAGCCCTTTCTTCATCTTCAATGCCAGCAATGTTGCACCTCCCTGACCATTCTGTAGTTAACATTTTCCTATGACCACAGTAGGGAAAGGTTTTGCTTTTAAGGATCTGTGTGATAAAGTTTGGCTCAACTGAATAATTCAGGATATTCTTCCCATTTCAAAGTCCTTCCCCCTCCCATTTCAAGTCTTTAAATTTAACTACATCTACAAAGTTACTTTTGCCATATAAAGTATCACATTCTACAATTCTGAAAATTAAGTTGTGGACATCTTTGGGAGACCATTATTCTGCCTATCATAATATTTTATTATAAAATTATTTCTTATATGTCTATTTCCTCTCCCTAGCTTTAGAACCCATTAAGGATATTGGGGGCAAGAACTACATCTTATACATTATACATTATTATTTAGTATATTGCACTGTGGCTGGCCCATTGGAGGCTTATAATGCATATTTGTTGCATGAACAATGAAAATATCCTATAATAACAAGATATTAGAGAAAAAACCCACAAAATTAAAACAAATAAAACTTAAGTGTAACATTAATAGCACAGTTGTAAATAGCTGTGTACATTAGTGCATTCATGGGGTACAATGTGCTGGCTGCATATACAATCTGAAATATTTTCATCTAACTATTTGACATAATCTTCATGGGATTTTCTCGTTTATTATATGAAAACATTTGTAATCTGCATTTAGTAAGTTTCACCTGTACCCTTCTAAGATGCACCATAAGTGTGATCACACCATTTACCCTCTTACAGTTGTAAATTTTAAAAATACTTATAAATTCTAGACTAAGTTATAGGATATGACAACTGCTAGCTAATATTTACATGCTCAGCTTAATTCTTAAACCACTCTATTTTAAGAGCAGAGATTAATAAAACAGATGAGTTCTTGGGGCCCAGATTTTTTCTCAAGATGTTTGTAATTTTCAGAGTAATAATAGTGGTGGTATTATTAACGGGTAATAGGAGAGCTAATATTGAATACTTACGATGTACCAGGCCCTGTGCTTTATATGCATTACCTTGTTTGATCTTTCCAACAGTTTGTGAGGGAGGTCTATTATTTCCTCCCCATTTACACACAAGGAAACTATAAGGTTTCAGAGGAATTAAATGTCTAGACATTGACTTATACTTAGGAATTGAAGGATATGGGATATGGAACCCAGGCATTCTTAATCCAGAGCCCACATCATTAATCCCTGTATTATATACCCTCCAGTTATTTTTGTTAATAGTTAACATCTGTCTAGTGCTGCTCAGTTTTCAGAAAAATTTGGCATATTTCATCTCTGAAAAAAAGAGAAGTTACAAAAACATACTTTCATTTTATACAAAATGAGTACATCTAACATAGTAATATCAACGAACATAGGTATCTTTATTGCTTTACATTTTTCTCAGTTTACAGTATACTAGAAATGAGTTTATCAAGCAGAAAATTTGCTCAATTTTTTTCATCCTATATGAAAATTTAAACAAAGTGAAGTTATTTGCAGCATGTCAGTACATTTTCATAGCTTTTTAAGTAGTGACTAGAGTTCAGATTCAAATGTGAAAAAAAAATGGTTCTAAGCAAGAAGAGATATGGTTGGCAAAATTGCCATGAAGCAAAACAAACAAAAAAGCTGCAAGAAACAAAACACCCATAATAGTTCATACATGAAATAGTATAACAGTGTGGGAATGAGGATGCAGCCTTTTTCTTTGTTCTAACATTAATCCCTCAATTTGTTTTTTTTGAGCTCACAGCAACCTCAAACTCTTGGGCCTAACCAATTCTCTTGCCTCAGCCTTCCAAGTAACTGGGATTACAGGCACCTGCCACAACGCTCGGCTATTCTTTTTTGTTGTAGTTATTATTGCTATTTGGCAGGCACAAAGCCTGGCTATTTTTCTTTTGTAGTTATTATTGTTATTTGGCAGGATGCAGCTGTTTCGAACCCACCAGCCCTGATGTATGTGGCCAGTGCCCTAGCCGCTGAGCTACATGCGCCAAGCCTAACATGAATCACTTTTGTGTTTGCCAGATTTTATTTTTCGTATGTGAGGTTTCAATGGAAGAACACTTGTCAAACATGTTTCCTTCATGGTTACACAGGGAGTACCGACATGTGCATGGTGGATTGTTCTCATCAAAATAGTGATTTTTTTTTTCCATGATTGAAGGGGTGTTAATTGATTCAAAATCCTTCTTGAAAGATACCTAAGATTACTAATGAAAAATTAAAGGTAAACCTTTAAATAATCATGGGATTTTTGAGAAGGATATTTAAAGACAATTCTTTCTGAGTCTTTTTTTTTGAGGCAGGGTCAAGGTCTTGCTCTCTCACCCTAGGCTGGAGGACAGTGACATGGTCATAGCTCACTGATACCTTGAACTCCTGGCCTCAAGGGATCTCCTTCCTCAGTATCACTTTGTCTGTCTAATTTTTTTTACAAATAATTTTGTCAAGACAGGGTCTTGCTATGTTGGCCAGGCATGACTCTAACTCCTGGCCTCATGATTCCCCCCACTTCAGCTTCCCAAAGATCTAGGATTAGAGACATGATCCACCATGCCTGGCCAAAGTGTCTTATTTTAGAAGCAAGCAATAAAGAGGTTAAGTAGCATAACCTATAAACAAAAACAATAGGCTTTGGAAGTAAATATGACAGATTCAAATCCTGCTCTGTCATGTATGAACTATGTGACACTGGGAAAATTACTTAACCACTGACTCTCAGTTTCCTCATCTATTAAAGGAGACAAATAATATCTACCTCATAGAGTTGTTGCAATAATAAAATAAGAAAACAGATAAAAAGCTTTCTGAATACATATAAACACTCATTATATAGTAACTATTATTATTACTATATTTTAGGTAGAATGTATGACTTGTGGTTTCTACTTCTATTCTTTTGAACCAAGCTATCTGAGATAATTAATACCACAGTGACTACCTTTCTCATGATAATTAAATTCAGTTGTATTTTTCTTCAAGTGTTATGACAATTTAATTACATAGAAATCGAAGTGGGATGTTTTCTATGGAAAATCCTTACCCTTGGAATAATGTGTGCACATTAGCATGGTAGAACTTCTGTTCACTCACTTTTAGAAGAACACAAACTACATCCTATAAACAGGCTTTCCCTGAGTGGGTAACAATTTAAGATTCACTTTTAGCTGTTTTTCTGTGTCTAGCATTACATGTTGTTGTATTGATGAATGTTATTACATATGCAATATTGGAAATCTGCTGTTTTTACCTGGCTGGTATTTATTCCACCTTCTTCTACTAGTAGCATATTAACTTAACTTTGGGGAAACCATCCCTTCCCTGCTCTTAGCCAGTGTGTAGGCTGAAGATGTTCCCATTCCCTAGCTCCGTGTCAGCCCAATGAGAACATTTCATTTTTCCTGGGCACATGATTAGTTAAGGAGTGTGCATGTAACTCAAGACAGCTCAATAAAAGCTATATCACAATTATTAAGAAAGAAATAATTAAAGAACTGTGCTTGGTTACCTGGCAAGATAATAGGGCATCTTATTATTATCAGAAGAAACCTCATTAGGAATGAAGTCAACAAAAAGAAAAGTCAAGAAATGGATAGATATACAGAGTCTCAATAATATAGTTTGAGGACTTGGAACAGCTACTGCATCTATCTCTGGTCTTTTTGATAATATGAGCCAATAAGTTCCTATTTTCCAAAGTCTAGTAGAAGTTGAATTTTTTTCACTTGAAACCAAGATTTCTGACTATAGATGATGATGTTGATGAATGGTTACCATTAATCAAATGTTTACCATATGTTAGATCAATGGTTCTCAAGCTTCCTAATGCCACGACCCTTTATACAGTTCCTGTGGGTCACAACCCATAGGTTGAGAACCGCTGTGTTAGATACTGTGTTAAGCTCTTTAGATTCTTTATGCCATTTAATCTTCATTTCTACAATACTTTTTTTTTTTTTTAAGGTAATTTCAAAGCCTGTGTTCTCAACTATAGTGCTGAACTGCTTCCTCATTTATTTGGTTTTATTGTTACTAGCAATAATTAATGAGAAGAATATATTACTAATATTTAAAAAATTACTGGAGGTTAGCCAAGTGGAAATTTTTCAATGCAACCTTCAAAAATTTGTTTTTAACAACCACATAGGAATACATGGATAAATGGCTATTGTAAATATAAATGGATATAGCTATCGTAAATATTCAGAAAACATAAAATCATACACAGGAAAAACTGAGATGTTGCTTTCTCCTACCACTTTTAGTGTTCTCTAGCTATCACATAGTGCCAGCCTCAATAATGCATACCCCTAGAAATCATAACTAGGATGGTCAATCTATTTTAGCATACATGTCAAGATGCATACCAAACAAAGGGGAAACAATTATAGTTTGTGAATTCAGGTTTACTGAATGAGTAAGTAACAACTCTTAAATTTTCTTGCTACAATTCCTCTTTTCAATTTGTTTATTCAACTATTCCCATTGACTATTTTTCAACTTCTCTGGGATTTACTCCACTGACCTCTGATTTCTTTTCATCTATGAGAAAAAAAAATACAAATTCTCCATTACACAGAGAAACACTGTGCTGCTTTGAAGTGTTCAACAACATTGTTACAAAATAGATTAAGATAACCACAGGGCACAAAAGATGTGCCTGAGCTCTTTTTGGCTTGAGGGTGGCTGGCTTAAATCAGCCTTTACTGCTTTAAAACTACTTAAGTTGTCCTAAAATCTCCACCTAGTAAAAAATTATGTCATTAACATAACATGGGTTATTTGAGGGCACATGATAATTATACTACAAAGTTTGATTTGTTTCAATGTGAACATGCAACGATACAATGTAAGAGTTTCTCTTCACTCCCTGGAAAGGGATTTAAGGCAATACCTCAAACTGGCAGATTAGATTTTCCTAGCAAGAAAGCTCCTGGAGGTTACAGTGAGCTAGGATGCCACAGCACTCTGCTCAGGGCATAGGGTAGAACTCTGCCTTGACAAAAAAAAAAAAAAATAAAAATAAAGTTCCTGTAGAAAAAGTCTTGTGCCACCAAAGAGCAAGTGCACCTGTAACTAACCTCTACTAAACTCATTTAACTTCTTTGGTCTTTTGCCTCCTTCTTAATTTGGGAAAGGAAAGTTTTTCTATACCGTCCAGGGATTTTCTCAAAACAATAAGCTCACTTTTCTTCTTTTCCTTTAAAACTTAGCTTTGAATCTTACTTGGGTCCCTTGTATGTGCTGAGTTGTTTTCCCTGCCTCTACAATCAAAATCTTTTGTCTTTCAACATTTTGATTATAATGTGTCCCAGTATGGATTTCTTGGATTTTGTTGAATTTCCTTTTTTTTTTCTTTTGTAGAGGCAGAGTCTCACTTTATTGCCCATGGCAGAGTGCAGTGGCGCCACACAGCTCACAGCAACCTCTAACTCCTGGGCTTAGGCGATTCTCTTGCCTCAGCCTCCTGACTAGCTGGGACCACAGGTGCCCACCAAACACCTGGTTATCTTTGGCTGCAGTTTAGCTGGGGCTGGGTTTGAACCCGCCACCTTTGGTATATGGGGCTGGTGCCCTATCCACTGAGCCACAGGCAGCACCCTGCTGAATTTCTTGGATGTGTACCTTAATCCTTTTCACCAATGAAAAGTTTTCAGCCATACTATCTTCTATTCTAAATATTTTGTATTTCCTGTCCCTTTATCCTTCTTCCTGATATTCACATTGTATGTTATTGTGCTTAATCATGTCCTGCATTTTTCTAAGGATCATTCCTTTTTTGTTCTTTTTCTGTTTTTAAGCTTGTATACTGCATACCTCTATCAACCCATCTTCAAATTCTCTGATTTTTTTACTTCTAGCTCAAATCATTTTAATTTGGGTTATTGTTCTTTTCAATGCCATATTTGTTTCAATGTGAATTTCCATTTTAGTTTTTTAAAAACAATTTATCTTTATTACACACTTTCCTTTCATTCTTTAAGTATGGCTTCCTTTAGTTTTTTGAACATAATTATAATAGCTGCTATGAAGTCTTTTGTCTGCTAAGTGAATGCTCGGGGCCCCACTTAGGCAATTTCTATTGTCTTTTTTCTTCCTCATAGGTTATACACTCTAGTTTCCTTCTATGTCTCATAACATTTTGTTTGTAACTAGGCATTTTAAGTAATATTTTCAGCAACAATTAAATAATGATCCCCCGCCCCCCACCCTCCTGCCATCAGGGCTAGTGGTGGTGAATAGGTACTTATCTGTTTGTTTAGTGATTTGGCTGAACTAATGCTGCATATTCTGTTTCTCCTGCAGTGTTCTGATGTTATTCCTCATATATTTCCCCTTGTTTTCATCTTTTAGCTTCATCTTTTAGCTAATCTAGATTGGCCCTAGATTAGCACAGCCACTTGTTGGTTAAAGGTTGTATGTAAGCCCTTTTAAACAAGTAGGTTTTTACTCTTTATCACTGGATGTATCAGTAACTTAGAGATTGCTATCACAGTTTAGGGATTTTACTTGTTTGCCCCACATTCATCCAAGGACTTAGAAATGTCCCTAATCTGACCACTCCTAAAGGTACATCTTTGGACATGTACACAGTTTCCCAGACTGCCAGAGTTTACTGTGATACTATTTTTAAGGTTGGCTTCCTTGGAATTGTCCTTGGGTCAGAATAGCTTATTGTTTACTCAGTGTTTTGTTAGAGGTTTTACTTAAGCCCCTTGTGCCTTCAAGGCTTTTGTCCTATGTGGATGGGTCCAGGTATAGCATGGAGAATGCTTTCAAGTCTACCCTATCTCCTGCTTATGATTGCTCCTGTCAGCCTAACACATATGCCTCTCCTTTCACCACTGACTTTAATTCCAGGAGGGGTCATCTTGGCTGACTTTTTCTGGTTCTCCCTTTAAGACATTTGGCTGCTCTCTTGTTTTGATATATTATTGAGATAATAGCCTTCTTTTAATTGTCCAAGATCTGTATTGCTTTCAACAACAAACTTAGGCATGGAGTTCTCCATTCTCTTTTTAAAATAAAGTCAGTTCCCTTAGGCAAATGGAACTTTTCACCCAATGGCATATACTTCCTCCTAGGTAGAGCTTCTATACCACTGTACTAGTCGGAGGCATTGACTTGCCTTCCCTGGGGTGACAACCCTGCTGTAAAATTAGGCACTTGGGGTTGGGAAGTAGCCTCTAGACTTCCTGGTATGACAACTCTGCTCTACAGGGAGTTGGGGGTGAGTAGGAGCCATAGGACCTCAGTGTCCTCAGCTTGCTGTACTTGGAGTAGGTACTGGTTGAAGGAGGAGAGACTTGGTCCTCTTAGGCCTGACTATCTGGATAGAGCTTCTATAACATGAAGCTGGGAAGAGAGGGGGAAGAGATGAGGAACACAGAGGCTTACCCCTCCAGGGTGAAACTATAGTCTTATACTAGGGCATTGGGGGGTGAGTGAACCCTCTCTCTTTGGCTACACATACTGAGGTAGAACTTATAAAATAGCATGGTGAGGGGAAGGTAAGAGAGTGAGTTGTGGTTCAAATGGCACAATGTCATTGTTTTTTTTTACCATGATTTAGTAGATTTCTCAAATGAATGTTTCTACATTTGCTATATGTCTTGAAGTTGATTCCAAGAAACTTAAAAAAATGTTTTATTTTGTTTGCTTAATAATTTTCACCAGTTAAATGGATTTTTTTGTTGGGAAGAGAGTCTGCTAAATTTCTTACTTCATTATTCTTGAAGCTCTGCCTTGGTTGTATGTGGACATAAATTATTTTTGTTGGTGAATTGTAAGACAATTTCTATAAGGCTGAATCAGAAGATGCTGGATGGTAAAGAGCTAGATTTCTGGAATCAGTCCTGAGACTTTAAGCACCTTGAAGAGTGTTTATTAATCTTCATATGTCATGTGATGATCAAAGTCTGAGTATAAAAGTTTGACTTCTGAGAACCCATCTAATAGATAATTAACACATTTTAAAAAGTCTTTAAATATTTATTTAAAGTTTAAATGAATAAAAACCAACGGCTTTCTTTTTCTTCTTCCTCATTATCCTTTCACACGTATCATTAGCTAGGCAATTTTTTTCTTTGTTCAGCACAGCTTACAAGTAGTTTAGCTGGTATTAACTAATATTTTTCATTAAGCCTAAGCAAAGTTAACCAGAAATTCAAATCTCAGAATAGTCCTGATTTTTCCTTAGTTGCTCTCAATACATTAAATATCATATTCAAATATATCTTAATATTCTTTAGAAGAATTAAAATACTATCTCTCATTATTTATAATCCTCTGAAGTTTTTAAAAATGGTAGAAATGTCCGAAGTCAAAAATGCTCTATAAGCATTAAAATGGTCTCCTTTTTCTTCCTCACATTAAATCCCCAGGAGCCCAGAAAGAAAAAAGCAACAATAACCACAAAGAAATAAACACCGCAACACATCTAAGAACAAATAAAGCTACGTTAAACTGTCATTTATATTTGATAAAACATGTGCAATTATTTTCATTTAACAACTATTTTACTTTATGGAGTCAATTCAACTTAACAAATATTTTCCTGGTCCCCACTTAATTATTAGATAAATAAGATTACATCCTTAACTTCAAGAAGCTAATAATCTTGTATGGCGGGTAAATATATATACAAAAAAAAAGTACATTTTAAGGCAAAATGTTATAAAAGCATTTAAATGTTACAAAATACATGGCATTTACACCCCTAATATGAGACAAATTCTTTATCGTTCAAGTATATATTTTTCTTTTCCTTAATTCCTTTAAGAAATTTCTTATAATTTTATAATATTGTATAAAACAATAACTATAATGATGTATTTTAAAGTCATAATGTATACAGATCTATTTGCATATGACAATAAAAACACAAAAGAGAGTCTATGGACTGAATTGTGTTCCCCAAAAATTTATATGTTATAGCCCTGAAGCCCACTGTGATGGTATTTGAAAATTTGAACTTTGGTAGATTATTAGGTATTGAGGAGAATGGGATCGTCATTATGGGAGTTTTGCTTTTACATAAGAGGCAGCAACATTAGTGATTCCTTATTTGGTATGTTGGGGTATGACAAAAATAAAGCCATAACCATACCAGAAAGATAGCCCTCATTAGAACTTAACCATACACGTACACACTTTGATCTTTGAATTCTAGCCCCCAGAATTATGAGACATAAATTTCTGTTGCTTAAGCCACCCATTATATGGTATTTTTATTATGGTAGTCTGAGCTAAATGAGCTAGGAGCTTCGTGAAAAGGAACTATATTATTATGCTGGTAATGTCTTTTAAAGTTATGACAGTAGTAAGTGAAGTAGATTGTTTTAAGTTAAGTTAAATATCAGAATACTTAGAATATTATGAAAATAACTCAAAATTATAGTCTTAAATTTAACAGAAGAATTAAAATGGTACACTGGAAAATATGTAAAATAAGGCAAAAGAGGAAAAAAGAGAGTAAAAAGAAAAACATAAAGTATGTGGTAAAGAGAGAACAAAATGTCAAATATAAATTTAATCGTATTACTGCTTACATTAAGTATAAGTGGATTAATCTCTTTATGAAAAGTCAGATACTGCAATACTAGTGAAAAAAGCAAGAAAAACTAACTTTTTGTGCGTTAGAGACAACATAAGTACAGTTTTTAAAAATTACATTGAAAATAAAAGTATGGAAAAAGATATTCCAAGCATACAGCTACAATAAAAACTTTGGGATTACCATATTGATAAATGAATATGTAGTTGCTAAAGGAAGACTATTAATAGAAAAGGATATTTTATAATGGATAGGATATTTTGATTGTACTGATTGAAAGTCAATATATTAAGAAGATATAAAAATTGCAAATATATATGCTAGTAACACAATGCCCAAAATACATAAAGCAAAAATTAACAAATTTGAAAATAGAAATAGTTCAAAAATTATAGTTGTATATTTTTTTTACCCCAGGTTCAATAATTGATTAATCAGGGACTTAAAACATCAGAAAGTGTCACAGCCCACCACTGCCACCGCTTGTCAGAACCCCAGACTGACCAGGTCTGGCCCGACATAACTAGGTTCTAAACACAGACCACTAAGCTACCTTGCTCAGGAACAATTTCTCATAGGTGCCTGAGGGCTATCTATTTCAGCAGGAGCAGATAAAGAGCGTCTTAGAGAGAGTAAAGCTGTCTTAGAATAGACACATAGAATGGATCTTAGTGTTTATTAGAGCTTGGTAATCTTCAGCAGAGAGAAGCCGTGCTGGCATTCTGGAGGGAGGAGAGGAGACAGAGTCAGAGTAAGCAGGTCTATGATAGAATGCTCATGCTCCTGACTGCCTTCTCCAACCTAAGGCTGATCTCGTACCTGTCAACACCACAAGTGTAGAGACTGCCAATTCACCACTGCTCTCATCTTGTGAGCTCTCATGCTTGTTAGGAGAGCTACATCACTCTCCATGCCCTTTTCACCAAGGTGTTCCATTATTGAGCTATACAGGTATTTCATATAACTCTCACTCCTCCTAGCCAAGGCTATACAGGCTGCTACAAGAAGTATACGTTAGAAAAATATTATTAAACAGCCCATTAGCCTGACTTTTGAACAGAACACAATACCCAACATGGGAAGAAGCTACCCGCCAACCCCCCCCCCCAAAAAAAAACACACATAGCACATTTTCAGGAAAGATTATATGCTAGGTCATAAAACAAGTATAAATAACTTCAAAATAAGTAAAACCATTGTAACTATCTTTCTAGTCATAACATAATTAAATTAGAAATTAACAACACAAAGATATTTTGTAAATCTCAAAATACTTGGCAGTTAACCAGCAAATTTTTATATGATCCACAAATTAAAAAAAAAAAAACTTTAAGAAATAGTCTGAACTAAATGAACGCAAAACAATATGTTGAAATTTAGTAGTTGTAACTAATGCAGAGACTAGAAAAAAGACGTGGATTGTTAAAAAATTATTCTAGAAAAGAAAAAAGTCATAGTAATATAAGTTTTCAACTTAAGAAATTAAAGAGTGAAAAAAAAACTATATGAACTATGTCAAAGAAAGGAAAACAATGAATGTATAAATCATAAAGACCTGTGCATGAATTCAATTAAATAGAAAACAGAAAAAGAAAAGAAAATCAAAATCAATGTAACACAATTTTCATTCTTTGAAACAATCAAAAAGGTTGGCAAAGCTTTAACTAGAACAAATTTTAAAAAGTAGAAAAAGCACCAGTTCCTAAAATCAAAAGTGAAAGAAGAAACATTTTTATCTAGTGACTAGAATTTAAAAGATTTTAAACATGTTCATAGTAATGTTAAGAAAAATAAATGAAAAAATTCCAAAAGATATATATGCTCTAAATTGATTCAAGAAGAAATAATAAATCTGAGGAGACCTAAAACAAATGAATACATTTAATTACAGATTAAAAAAATCTTCCTTCAGAAATATATTCCAGGCTTATATGCCTTCAGATGTGAATTCCAAAAAATATTCATGGACAACAAGAATATCAATTTTATAGAAACACTTCCAGAATATACATTAAGAGACAAATTCCAATATTTTCAAAAAAGCCATATCACCCTTATATAAAAATCAAAATGCAACTTTAAAAGAGAAGAAGATTACAGACAAATATCCTTCATCAAGGGATGTGCAAAAGGCTTTAACAAAATATTATCAAACTGAATCCAAAAACATATACAGAAAAAATAATTATATAATATGACCAACTGGAATATATCCCAGGAATATCAGATAGCTTTAAATTTCAAAATCAACTAATATAAAGCACTATATTAATAACATTTTAAAAGTCACATGATCATCTCAATATTGCAAAAAGGGCATGTGAAAAGGAGGAGAATTTTCTAAAACTGATAAAGACCATCTATGACAACATAAATAGCAACATAGGAATAAATTAAGTATTAAGAGTGTATGCTTCACCTGTTAAGGATAAAAGAAAAAAAATCTATTCATTCCATTTTTATTAACAATATTTTGGGTGATCTAGCCAGTGAAATCAAACAAGAAAAGGAAATTAAAATTTAAATATTATAAAGGAAGAAATACACCTAACCATATTCACATGATGGTGTGATTCTTTTCTATTTTTATTGAAACAAATAACAAATTTTATTACACGAGTTAGTTTTTATGTCCAAGCACAAGGATAATGAAACATATTTTCCATGCAAAATATTACATACATTAAATAACATACAATGGTAACAATGCAGTGTAGGTTTCCTGGGAAGCAGACTCTGTGATAGAAATATACATGCAGGAATTGTATTTATTAGGCAGTGCTGTCTAGATGAGGACCAGTGAGAGTGGAAGAATGAAGAATGAAGCAGGATAGATGGAGCAAGAAGTGGAACTCTATCTAAGTCCTGACAAATGTCTCAATTGATCCCTCAAGGAACCTCTGAAGTTGGGAAAGCCCCTCAAAGATGTCTGAATTGAGGCAATGGCCAGTTATTGAACATCTGCCACCTCACAAACATGAACCTTGAATGCAAGGACTCTCTTTAGCTAGGGGCAATTTCCAGAGAAGAACTGATCAGAGAGCAGCCAACTACCAATAGTACCAGTAGCTGAGGGAAAGAGGGCGTCAGTCTCAAAAGGGTTGGGGGAGTTGTTAGAATCTGCGAAGCACATCATAGCATCCACTGTGGATGATCAAAAAGAACTATATGTATTTCATAATTTATAGCAAAGTTCTGCCTCAATCCCAAATACAATTAAACTTGAAATTGTGAAAAGGTAAAATTCTAGCAAGAAAACAAAGAAACCACATGAAATTCCAGCTGCTGGAATTATGGAAATTTTTGATGGTAAGAGATAAAACAACAACCCTCCCTCCTCCCCCCAAAACCTCTAAATAGTGAGGAGAATAATTTCCGGGAATACTCCTTTTTTTTTTTCAAAGTCTAAAAAAATAGACAACTAATATTTATAAATAAAAATAGAAGACAATTTAAAAAATCAGATCATGCCAAATCTTATGGACAAAAGAAAACGAAGAAATCCTTCAAATTCATTCTACTACATCTGGATATACCAGATATTAAAATTAGAAAAATATATTATTATAAAGGGAAATTATAGACTTATTTCACTTATAAATGTAGATGCAATATCCTATACAACATATTAACAAGTTGAATTAAACATTATTGTTCAAATAATGTGCTTTGGTCAAAACTAAATCCAGCTTACATGAGAATTAGTCACTATTTTCTTTTTCTTTTTTTTTTTCTTTCCCACCCCTCTCTCCTTCTCTCTGTCTCTCTGTTCACCCCTTCCCCTACCCCCACTGTGTCATTAATTGTCATTAATTGACCCCATATCAAAGTTAAATACATAGAATTCATTCTTCTCCATTCCTGTGATGCTTCACTAAGAATAATCTGTTCCACCTCCATCCAGGTTAATACAAATGCTGCAAAATCTCCAATTTTTTAATGACTGAATAGTATTCCATGATATACATATACCACAGCTTGCCAATCCATTCTTGGGTTGAGGAGCATTTAGGCTGTTTCCATTTTTTTGATGGTGTGATTCTATATGTAAAATTTCTTAAGGAACCCGAAAATAAAATAAAGCAAAGAAAAAAGTCCTACTAAAACTAGTAATGGAATATGAAACAGTGCAGGATGCAAGGTCAATTCCCAAAATACTGAACTTATTTTCACACATTAACAATAAACAGTCTGAAATTAAAAGTTTTAAAAATTTCTAATATTTTGGAGATAAATTCATTATCAGAGATATGGTTTGAAAGATTTTTTTTTTTTACCCTTCAGGAGGCTGTCAGACATACTAAGACTTTTGATTTCATTGTTGTTGTCTGGAATCTTTTTACATTGAGGTACTCACACTTGCTCAATTTTGGTTTTTTTCCTTGTGATTTTAGGGTTCTGTTATTATGTATGAATTCAGTGTCAGCACCAAAGTCATAAATATTTCTACATTTTCTTCTAGGAGTTTTATAGTTTCAAGTTTCATGCATAAGTCTGACCATTTTTGAAGACATTTGTTTGTGTTTTGGTACAGAGTAAGAAAAGGATCCAGTTTAGTTCTTTTGCATTTGCACATCCAGCTTTCCCAGCAACATTTGTTGAAGAGAGTATCCCTCTCACATTGTGTATTCTTGGCATCCCTGACGAAGATCAGTTGACCCACATGCATGCATTTGTTTCTGGACTCTATTCTGTTCTATGTATCTACATTTCTGTGTTTGTGCCATCACTATACTCTTAATTACTGCAGAGTCATAACGATTTTGGAATTCAGAAGTGTGGCGCCTCCAGCTTTGTTCTTGATTAGCTATTCACTGTCTTTTGTAGTTTCACATGAATTTTGTAATTGTTTTTTTCTATTTCTGTAAAAGTTACCTCTGGTATTTTGCTGGGATTTTCATTAAATCTGTGTATCAAGTTTGGTAGCATGGGTATAAGACAATATTAAATCTTTCAATACATAAACACTGGTTATTTTTCATTTGTTTATGTTTTATTTAATTTACTTCAGTGTGGAAGTCTTTCACCTGCTATGTTGTTTATTTCTAGGTCTTTTTTTTTTCTTTTTGGTGCATTTATACCTGGAACTGACAACAGAGTGAGTCTATCTCAACTCCCCCCCCCAAAACAAGAGAAAACAAAACAAAACAAAAAACAACCCCCCCCCCCAAAAAAAATCCAACAAGGGTTGACAATAATGTAGATGTTTTGGAGCCATTTGGAACATTAGTGGAAATGGATAAAAGTAAAGATGTTCCTTAAAAAATTAAAAATAGATCTAATATATGATCCAACAATGCTACTCCTGGCTATTTATCCAAAAGAATTGAAATAGAATAAGGAATAAATATTATCACTTCTATGTTTGTTGCAGCACTATTCACAAAAATCAAGACATGGCAATAACCTTCTAGGTATACATACAGAAGAATGCAGAAAGAAGATGTGGTATATATGTATAATGAACGACTGTTCAGACTTGAGAAACAGATGTTCAACAATATACAACATCAATGAACCTTGAGCACATAATCCTAAGTGAAATAAACCAGTCACTGAAAGACAAATAGTGTACAATGTCACTTCCATAAAGTATCTAAAATAGTGAAATTTGTAGAATCAAGGAGAGGAATGGTAGTTAATAAGATGTGGGGGACATGAAAATGGGAAGTTAGTAATCAGTTATAAAGTTTCTATCATCAGCCTTTTGGCTAAGATCAAGTGCAGTTATAAAGTTTCAATCAAGCAAGCTGAATAAGCTCTCGCTATCTACCACTGTAGAAAATTGTACCTATAGTAAAAAAATAATGTATCATCTCTCTAAAATTATTTGAGTGCAGAAGTTGTGTTAGTGCTCTGACCATGAGGAAATAAAAAATTAAAATGATCATTGCACAAAAAGCAAATAATCAGTCCACAGCAAACACACATACATAAATAATCAATTACATTCACATTACCGTTTATAAGTTAAAACGTATAAAGATAAAAATGACAAAAAAAAGTACAAGATCTATATCCTGCAAACAATAAATTAGCTTTATAAAAATGTTTTAAATTCTAAATAAGTTTAAAAATACCCCATGTTCAT
Source organism: Arctocebus calabarensis (assembly GCA_963573935.1). Classification (NCBI taxonomy): domain Eukaryota; kingdom Metazoa; phylum Chordata; class Mammalia; order Primates; family Lorisidae; genus Arctocebus; species Arctocebus calabarensis. The sequence goes on from CAUYON010118877.1 coordinate 21,199, forward strand.
TCAGTGGAAGACTCAATACTTTAAGACGTTGATTCTCCCCTAAATTAACTTACTGACCAATACACTTCCTGTCAATATCTCAGGATGATTGTGTTCAGAATTTTAAAAGCTGTTCCTTAATTTTTATGAATACAGAAAAGACAAAAATAATTGAAACAATTTGAAAAAAATTAAGAAAATTGAGCCTGAATGGAAGTCAATGTCTCATCCCTGCTTTTTCACATAAGGGTGTCTGCCACAAGGACATCTTCTGAGAGAGGTAAAATCATTCTAGTAGCCAAGATCCACTCAAAACAATTTCCAGATCCCTAGCTGTCATTTTGAAGTGTCATAACCGTGTGTGATGGACTGCAGGAGAGGCTTAACTACAAGATGTCCCAAATACTGCCACTCATTCTTCAAAGGCATTATCTTCCCTGATTCCTGGACCACAAAGCCAAGCCTCAGTTCTTAAGGTTTACCTGATTTCTTCCTGTAGCAGAAATTTATTTCTTAATTTTGTGTGTAAGGGCATTTCTCTGTAACTGATATCTGAAATGCATAGAACCTTCTGCTCATTAAAGAAAATGTATTATACAGTGCTACATACAGTGGGGTCAATTTGAGGCACACCACAGATTGATGAGGAAGTGCCCCCACCTGAAAAAGCAACACTCATCACTATATTTGTGCAGCTGACTTTGAACTTGTATCCAAGTTCTCTCCCTGCAACTACCTCTGAATTCCTTCCTTATTAATATGTAATTCAAAGGGGAATCACTTATACCTGGGTAACCATATAATTTGTTCAACGTGTTGCTACTGATTCTCATAGAATTCTCTGAAATCTCATTACAGCTGTTGATGTCTTCCTCCTTTCACTCCTTGAAAGGCCTGTTCTTTAAGCAATCTATATATTCATTCTGTGTATGGTCATTCAGGCTGTGCCCAGGGCAAAGTCACTGACCAAGCAGGTGGGATTGGTGAGAAAAATTCAATCCTGCTACTACTCCAGCTGTACAACCTGGGAGGCTGCATAGTCCTGGAGGAAGTGACACCTACTATGATTGCCCTTCCCAAAGCTGTATTATTTTTTGTAGTATTTCTTCATAGGATGTGACAGTCTCAATTTTTTAATATGGTACTGATGACAGGTTTCAACTGTACCTGTGATTTTTTGGCCTTCTTGCCCTATCTAGGCAAACCAATAGCAAATCCTAGGTGTTCCTCCTTTGGCACCACTGGACGGGTGAAACTACTCAAGGGCCTACTAACAGGGAAAAGTCACATAAACCGCACACCCTAGCCAGCATAAAATTCCCAAGTCAGTCTCATTTTCTTGCTCTCTAAATCCCTTTAAATCCTATTTGGGAAACACCATATTCTTCTCAGGAAGCCTCATTGTGGCTCTTAATAAATATGTTTGTATCTTACTGGGCCCTGTGTGATGTCATGAGTCTCACCGTCCAAATCATACTTTGGGTAGAGGATCCCTTCTGTTTCTGCAAAGTAATAATAGCAGAGGGGAAACTTTTCTATTCAGTTTCCACAAAGATCAGCATATGCTACAAATGTATAAGGTGGTTATGCAAAAGACAATGGCTACAAAAAGCAAAAGAAAGAAGTTACTGAAATAAACACAAATATATGCAAGAGTCACATAAGATTAAAAAACAAAACAAACGAGAAGACAACCATGACTTGGAGACAAGAAATTGTGGTAAGAAAAGAACAAATCTCGCAAAGCTTGAAGTCCAGGAATCGAGCGACAGGGGTAGCGGGTGTGCTGACTTCTGTCCGAGAGAGATTATCACTCCCTCTCCCCCGTCCCTCTAGGGAACTGAAGACATAGAACCTAGGAGGTGCTGGAGCTGACACCACTAATTGTGTCAAAAGCATGAGGAGTCCCAGGAAGTCTTTTCCCCAGAAGTTAGCCAGGTGTGTGCAACTTCATTGTTGTTAAACTTTTTAGATGTTTTAAATGTTAGGCTTGAGTGAATTTGATTCTTCCAGTTCTCAGTCTCAGCCCGAAAGCTATGGAATGAGAATTTTTATTTTGCCTTTTACTAGCTATTTTTTCTTATCGCATATCTATTAAAGAATAAATCTTAAAGAACAATGGGGTTCGTTAAAGCCTGTGGGGTTTATTGTAGAAGCAAATTTATTTTCTGATACATTTAAGGATAATAAAATTATAGACACAGATAAAAAGTAAAAGTCAAGTCATTCAATCTAGCACAGCCTCAGTCCTGACCTGAGGTTACAAATTCTATCAAAGCTATCTTATAAAGTATTCTCACCTTTTAGAGATGATATTGTATTTGTATAAATGAACTTTATAAAAGCTAATCTTGACTTCTGCATGGATTAAAGAATTACTTAATTTAGACAGATCAATAAAAATTACATATAGTGTTTGACACTCTATAAAGAAAACAAATTAATGGTCATTTTTCTACTAGGCAGAATATTATATCTGTAATCAATGTCTTCTTTAACTGTGGCTAACTACTAATCCTTCATTTACCTGAACAGAAACTAGAAATTTACTGCACATATAACAATGATATATAAATTTAACAACATCCAGAGCTATGATATTTGTGTACCTTCTAATTACTAGGACAGTAAAATTATATTCTAATAAATACAAAGGTGTGTTATTCATGCTTCTCCTAGCCAAACTTATTTGTGTTTTAATTTTCATTCTTGTTTTCAGTTTCACTTAGTCATCCATTATGCTCAATATCTTTATATATGGTGTAGTATATTATAGTATATTTTACATGTTAGTCTCATCTAACTTTACAATTGTTTACAATTGTTGCTATCATCATCATTATTATTTGGGGATAAAAAAGATTTTATAGAGAACTATTGCTAGTTTAAGATTCCTAGACCAAGCATTGAAGGACGTGATTTCTTCTCTGGTATACACCACTGAGTAATCTATACTGAGTGAAAAATAAAAAATCTCAGATGTTACAAAGAAAATCAAGGGGAGCATTATCTCCCCTAGTTTACTATTATGGACTAATTGTATCTGATAACACTTGTTACTCTTTAACTTTCCTTCCAGCTATCTTTTCTAAGACTACTTAATTTTTAAAGAGATGCTCTAAGTGCCTACAATTTTAAGATGTTTATATGAGAAAATGTGTGTTTCATTTAGCTATTTGCAATTCAGCACTATATCCTGTAATACATTGATGATAAATTTTAAAAACTCGCAAAGACAATAATGGATAGAACATTGAATAAAACAAATAGCCTCTCTCTAAATAACTTGAATCAATATAAACAATCAAGAGAGAGACTCTGTGATCAGAAGTTCTTGGGATTTCAAAACTTGACTAAAATAATAGATTTAAACAAGTTTAAAAGGACTGGTTTAAAAAATTCTTCTTATAAAATTTAGAAACCTATACAGAAATGAATAGCTTATATTTTATTGCATTTTTCATCCTAGGTTTGTGACTTATGAAAAATCCTTCATTTTCAAAATAAAAACATTACTTTTGGGTAGAGACATTTCTATGAACCCAAACTATTCAATTATTAGGCAAAAGCTGGAACCAATGGGACAAATTGCCTTTTATAGTTAGAATGCTTCTTTTATTTTCAATTATCTTTCTTGTGGTGGGTGTAAAGGTCAAAGTTCTTAATTTAGTTGGTCATATTTTCAATTTTGATGCATGGCATTAAACTTTGTTATAAACAAGAGAATACTGCATTACTCTTTTCCTCTTCATTCACCCTCCCTTTTGTCATGGGCTCTGACAAAGTAAGTAAGTCTAAGTCTTTTAGAAACTGAGGGTATAAGAAATACTATTTTTATGGATATACATTAAACACAATAAAATCAGGTTTATATCTATAGGAAAATAATCTCCCAAATGTTTTAAATCATTTTTATATATAGGAATATAATTTTAATATTATAAATTTGACAAACATTTATCCACTTGTTTCTGATTTCCATATTTTTTCTCTTTGTAATTATTCTTCAATTTTTGCAGATACACCATATTAAGCCTTCTCTCTGTTCCAGGTAATTTCTCTCAACAATGCCTTTCTTCCAATGTAGATCTTCATAAGCAGTTATATTTCAAAAAATAGAAAAAGTGATTCTAGATCAGTAGTTCTCAACCTTCCCAATGCAGCGATGTATTTTCATTGTTACAAGGAGTTCACGACCCACAGGTTGAGAACTGCTATTCTAGATCATCTACCAGTAATATGTTTGTGGCAGTTCCTTTGAGATACAGTAAATGGGTATAATTACAGTGTTATAACTTAAAAATAATAAATTAGGAATCTTTTTATGTCATGTGCTGAAACATCAAAACCTTTCAAAAAATCATTTTTTAATCAAATTTTCTTTTATTGGCAATAGATAATGCCTATTCTATTATTAATTTTTGGCCTAGAAAGATAATTTATATATTCTACCATATCATTGTTCAGTGTAGTTAACAAGTAAAATTCTACAACATCTAAGACCCTTGAACCTGTTTAGCTACAGTAACTACTTCATTTGGAGGCTACTAAATCCAAAGTATATGATTTATGTATAAACTGGTAAAGTCAAATAATAAATGTATTTATAGTGAATATGATTAAAACAATTCTTTTGCATGGACTTATTTAGTCAAAATATTCATTTTTACTACTTAATAGAAATGATTGATAGCAATCTAGCAGAACTGTATTCTTAAAGGATGGTTTCTCCTTTTCCCAAGAGGAAGCTGAAGCTGAGAGAGGTGATATAACTCTGCTAAATTTCCCCAGCTGGAAAGGTAAAATTAAAAAGGTATTGTATTTGAAACCATCAACATTTGACTCTGATATTCTACACATCTCACATTTAACACTTACCATAAGATTTTCCTTTTATAGAATGAAAATTCTATAAAATTCGATTCTTTATATAAAATAACAATTCTTTATAGCTTAATTCATCCTTTTAAATACACATGCACACAACATTTAATTGTAACTGTATTTATTATTTATAAATATTTAAAGAGTAAATTGACCAATAATTTTATTTTAATTTCATTTTTTTCCTGGAATATTCTTATTTTTACTAATATGTTGTGTAAATAGTCAAGGACACTATTTTCCAGTTGTTAAGCCTATTTAAAATATGTCTTTGAGAAGAGCTATAGAACACCCATGTATATAGCATTAGAGGCATATCATGATAATGGTCCCTCCTCACTTAACCATATGGGCAAATTTTGTATACAATCCATTGATATTGAAAACATCTTTTGTGATATCAATTAGTCATTACTATTCTGACATTACATGAAACAAAGATCACAAACTGAATATCATATGCTTTGAAAAAAATTAACAACCATATGAAAACAATTTACATTTAGCATTGCAATGTACGTTCGTGGTAATTATCATCTCACTATACCTTCTTATTTTTATTAATTTGAAATATTCAATTTCTTCTTCATTGTTTCCCAGGAATGCTGGCTGTAATGTCATTTAAAAGCAAAACTTTAAATCCCATTCCTGTATAACTTGGTACATATTTGTTGAAGTTTAAATCAAACACTGCTAATCTTTTGACCCTCTCTCTAGCCCAAGTAACTACATTATTTTTTATTTGATCATGAATCATTCTTTGTATCAGCTCAACGCTATTTTTGCCAGCTCTTGGGAATAAAATGTATCTTATCAAATTCTATGCTCACTTTCCTCACTCAGACCCTGCCACACTTCTCACTCATCATATATTCATTTATTCTCTTAGTGTTTTATGACTGCAATGTAAGTGCCAAACACAGGACTGGGCACTAGTAAAACAAAGATGAATAAGACACACTCCTTCCCTTAATATCTATAAGTCTCTGTAGGAGAGAGACTTGCAAAGAAATGAGTAAAGGGAGTTTGTAATTTACTGGGAGACGGGGATGTGCAACATGCTATGAGAACACATGGAGAGGTTCTATATCTGGAGAAATCAGGACATGTTTCTAAAAGGATTTTAATGTTATCTCAAGAATTTCCAGGTGAAGAGGAGTAAAGACATTTCAAATGAAATAAACAGCAGGTACATTGGCACAAATGAAATCCTGATATTCATTGGGTTATAAAATAGGATCTGTGGATGGAGTGCAGGAGATGAGAAATGAAACATATACAGAACTCTAAATACTAAACACTGTGCATGAGACAGATATTAGGTTATTTAATAGGTAAATAGGTTTTAGCTATGTGTTAATATTGTTAACATTAAAGAACTATTGTTAATATATAATCTGCTAAATTAGTTTAAGCAGGAAATAACCAGCATGATTAGGTAAAATATGTGAGAAAAGTAAAAATTGTTACACAGCTATAACCATGGTCCAGGTGAGAGATGAGAAGGCCTGATCAGATGCTTTGTCAATGAACTTGAATAAAGAAGACAGACTGATGACAATTGGATGATGACTGTTAGAGCATTTAGTGGTCCATTAATAAAGATGAGATAATGAAACAGAAGACGGGCAAACGACTAATATACTACTTGGGCAAAAATAACTACAATTTTTTGTTATTGTTGTTGTTGTATCAGGTAATACAAGGACTGCGGTGAGAAAGTCAGTAACTTATAAAATCAATGTTTTTAATTGGGTGTAGTACAATTAATTTTGTACATAATGAATTTGAAATCAATTTGGATCTTCCAGGTAGTTAAAAATGTGAATCTCCCATTTCAGAGTGTTTTAGGGGTTTCAATATTTATTCATTTATTATTTCAATAAATGGGCATTGAATTCCTACAACTTTCCTACTTTGTGCCAAATTCAGCGGTGAACAAGAGCAATAGAATGTGAACATTCTATTTGGATAGGAAAAGAGCAATATATGAGAGGCCTGATGATTAAGTTCATGAACCTCATTCTAGAAAAAGTGCTACATATCTCGTTTCTAAATATCACTATTGTCACCTTTGAAGTATTCTCTATGGGAAGCTATCAACCGATGCCAGTGCCTAATCCACCCTTCAATGCAATGTCTTTTTCTGGAATGGACATGAGAGTTGTCGTCCGTTGTATAGGACCCCAGAACATGCAACAGCAATAATGAACACCACTCAGCAAGACATCACCACAACTCAACACAAACACAGCTGTGAGGCATGATATTACCAAACATATGAAACCTTACCAAGTTGTTTGTACAGTGCTGCCAATGTAATCACATGGTGGCAAGTTCACAAACATGTCAGACCTTCATATTATGACAGCTCTGATGAGTGAGAACATGTAATATTTATCTTCCTGTGAAGACAGGTATAATTTTGTTTGATATGCAGAGTCAGAATAGGTGCCTTAGTTCGAGTAATCACGAAAGAGAGATCAGAATGTCAGATGTCTGTTGAGGGGCAGATATGAGGGACAAAACACGTAAGGGAATAAAGCAAGTAAACTTGAGCAGTGAAAACTCGTCGAGCTAAGAGGTTCTGTGGGGAGCTCTGGGGGTGAGACGGTGAAGCTGGAGGTATAGGCAACAAGAAAAAGGCAATAAGGTAAAAGACTTAATTCACATGGCATTGAATGTGGGCTTTCCCAGCAGGATGGGTTAGGGCACACCCTTAGGAGAGATGGCTTTCTTTGGCTGATTCTAAAGAGGAAATTTTGGGCCAATGATTCCATCAGCTGAGAAACTAGGTAATTAGTCCTACAGAGGGGTACATAGAGCAGCATAGCATCCACTATAGCAAATAAGGCTGTGGTCAGTAGGTTGAATTTTTATGATTAATATCTTGAGAATCTATAAAAATATTGCAAGCAATTTTTTGTCCTAATATGATATATACTTTTAAAAAGATGCCCCTGGCTACTGTGTATTGAAACTTGGGAAAGAATAGAGGTGGAATATGAAAGAGGAATGAAGCACCAAATATTTCAACAGTCTAGGGAAGCGATGATGATGGCCAAATCAAGGACAACAGGTATACGGGCAGAATTAGAAGCTAAAACCATGGAGTAGGAGTGACTGAATTCTCTCAGAGAAAATGGAAAACCAAGAAAGCAAAAGCTGTATCTTTGAAGAATAACATTACTTACTTAAAGCAAAATAGAAGAAGAAATAAAAAAAATAAATAAAAGGACACTAAGACTTGCACATAGACAAGGGTGGAGTAGTAAGAAAGAGAAATCAGGGCAGCACCTGTGGCTCAGCGAATAGGGTGCTGGCCCCATATACCAAGGATGGCAGGTTCAAACCTGGCCCCGGCCAAACTGCATCAAAAAATAGCTGGGCATTGTGGTGGGCGCTTGTAGTGTCATCTACTCAGGAGGCTGAGGCAAGAGATTGACTTAAGCCCAGGAACTGGAGGTTGCTGTGAGCTGTGTGACTCCACAGCACTCTACCAAGGGTGATAAAATGAGACTCTGTCTCTACAAAAGAAAAAAAAAAGAGAGAGAGAGAGATAGGAATCATGTAAATGTTAGAAATTTTATGTTTCAACAAAAAGAAAATGACCATTATCAAATGCCTTAGAGAAATCGAACAACTTGCAAGTCAGGATTTTCCACTCAAGGCATTTAACTACATCAGTTCTGTATGTGTGGTAGGCTGGGAGACACTATAATAGTCTGAAAAGGAAACAGGAAGTGAGGAAAGAGGTAACACAAAATAATTTATTGGCTATATATAGTAAATAAAGAGGAAAGAATTTGATTAACATAGTAAAAGAGATAGGAAAGACATTTTTAAATTTATTTTTGTTGATTGGCTTTTAAAAAGAAAGATATCCAAGTGAGTTTTGGACTCATGCTCATATACCAATATACCCACCAAAAACCTAGTATCAAAGAGATGATAAAGGACAGATTGAAGACAAGGGAACATGTCAACAATCTTCTATCATAAAGATTAGCTTTGATTATATAAGTATGAAAGTGGAAAGAGCTGTAAGTGAACACCAAATTAATGCTATTTAAGACAAAATTGAAAGGGAAAAGACATGAAATAATGATATCATGTACAACTTGCAGTTGGATTTTTGAGAAACATTAATGTTTACATTAAAGAAGATTTCCCCGTTCTGCCCTGGTTTGCCCAGCTTTCCTGCGAGACTGTTGGAAGCACGAGCATGTTTCAGAAGTCTCTCTTCAGCAACAGTTGTTAGAGTTGCCAATAGCTCTTCAAGATTTGGCCTGGTCCCACCTCTCAGACCATGACCCTGGCTCAAGGAAAACATTATCTCAGTGTGCTGTGAGAGGATCTTAGGTGTGCTTATTTGCTTATGTGATCTTTATTTAAAGATCAATAATTAAATTATTTTCAAAAGAAAAAAAAGATTTCAATTATCTTGTGCTAAGATTTGCAATAAAACATCTTTAGAAAATATTCAGCCACAAACGAATTTGCAGAGCTGATCCTTACTCTGAGGGGATTTGTGAGGAGAGAGAAAATGCAGGCAAAGTTTGCCTTTATATATTATTGGTTGCTTTGGCTCCTTTCTTATTAAACTATTTAAGACAAGTTAAAAAAATCATTCAAAATTTGCATTCTCTCATGGAGCCTTTTTCCATTGCATGATTATTTTCTCCATAGTCAATATTACCTTTCTATGGTTATAAAACACATAAACTCAATAAGAGATGTTAGCTCTGACTTATAAATGTTCATCTATCATTACCATAGTCATCACATAATTCTATGTGTATTTAGAATAAATGGTACATTCAATATATGCCTACTAGACATGTAGTAGTATAGCCACTCACAAAATAGAATTGTATTATAATATTTGTGATTCCCTTTAATGTGGCTAAGAGTTTACTTATAAGGAGACACATGTACTCATTTTAGTATGGCATTTTTGTTTTGTAATATTTTTAGTAGAATCACTTTTATTGTTTAACCATATAGAATATTAAAAGACTGTATCATGAATTGCACAAAGAGAAAAATTGATTTAAAAGAGCTTATGCAAATGATAGAGACTACATTCATCTAGTTAGGCTCTTATAACCTTTAGTGAGCTATTAATGATGACTAAAATTTTAACTGTTTTCCTTCCAATCATTTTTGAGACTTAAAAACAACTTTCGTTGTATAATTTATAACATAATGCTTACCTCATTATAAAAGTTTCTTTAATATTAGCTATAAAATGCATGGAAGAATGACAGAAAGACCATTACAAATTCTATTTTGGGTATTATAATAGAGATAATATGCTGCAATTTAGTTTAATGAGTTGCAATTAAGAAACTGTTTCAAGAGTTGCATGTGATTCCTTTTAATTATTAGTTATTAGTTGTTCCTGCATAAATGTATTTAAAAATCACACTATTTTAACTGTAGTAAGTGATAAAAAATAAAAAACTCTTAGAGACATTCACATTTCTTATGTACTATAGACTAGTAAAATTTTAAAAGGAAATAAAGTAATTTTCAATTCCCAGTCTTTTCAGGGGATTCTTTTTAGACTACTATTAACACTTGTGAAATGGGAAGAAGACATACCTTTATATGGAATTTGGGGCTATTTTGACAAAAATCTAAGGGATTTAATACTGAATATTCATCCAAAATGTACTACCATTTTATTTCTCTAGTCAAACTTTTAAAATAACAATTAAATGAGTGATTCATTATATTAATTTGCTAGGACTGCCATAACAGAACCCCATAGGCTGGGTGGCCTAAATATAGAAAGTTATTCTCTCACAGTTCTGGAAGGTTGATGTCCCAGACTGAGGTACTGATTGGTTTGGTTTCTGGTTGGGTCTCGCTTGCTGACCTGTGGATGGTCACCTTCACCTGGGTGTCCTCACGTCATCTTTCTTCTGCTAGGTCAGAGAGAGAGAGAAATTTCTGACATCTCTTCCTATTTTTATAAGGACAAGAGTCCTTTTAAATTAAAACTCCCCCTTATGACCTTACTTAAACTTAATTGTCTTCTTTAAGTTCCTATCTTCAAATATAAACCTGTTCGTGTTTTAACGTATGAACATTAATGTTAATGTTTTGGTTAAAGTAGGACTTTAACATATGAATGTGGAAGGGTTACAATTAAGTTTATAATGCCAGGCTAAATAACCTTTCACAGCTTTAGAGTGAGAAAATATCATTATAGGAACCTGTGATAATCAAGACATGTATTTCTATTTCATCTCAGAGAAAAATCAAAACCCACTGAAGTGTTATTTTTAGAATTTTTTAAATAAAACACTCTCTAGCCCGATTTTAGAGTACAAATACCACATTGCTTTGAAAAGTTTAAAATTAAATAAAATATAAAAAGAATATTATTATATTTCATTTTCTGTTTATATAGAAAACAGAATAAATATAAATCATGAGTTAACCAATTGCAAAAGCAAATTAAAAGTTTTTTTTAAGTCGTATATATATATCACAAATACTTTTATGCCTTTGTGGGATTCAGTTTGTTGATTATTTTACATCTTGGAGTGTTTAGACCCTACTAATAAACATAGCTTTCACCTTATTCATTTAATCACAGCATTAAGACATGTGTGTTCTATACTTCATAGATTTGACTTGTACCCTTGCAATATGCTTCATAGCTGTGATCCCACCATTAACCCTCCCTCTATCAAACCATCCCCACCTTTCCCATCCCTTGTCCTCCCCTTCCCTCCTTCATCCTGGGCTATAGTTGTGATTCATCTTTCATATAAAAGTGTGAGTGATTATAAATTGGTTTCATAGTAGAACAGAGTACTTTGGATACATATTTTTTCCATTCCTGAGATACTTTACTAAGAAGAATATTTTCCAGCTCCATCCATGTAAACATAAAAGAGGTAAAATCTTCATCTTTTTTAATGCTGCATAGTATTCCATGGTATACATATATCACAATTATTAATCCATTCATGGATCAATGGGCACTTGAGCTTCTTTCATCACTTGACAATTATGAATTGGGTTGCAATGTACAATCTGGTGCAAATATCTTTGTTGCCAAGTGATTTTTGGGTTTTTTGATATATACTTAGTAGAGGAGTTGCAGGATCAAATGGTAGGTCTACATAATCCCTGAGTCTTCTCTAAACTTCTTTCCAAAAATAACATGCAAGCTTGCATTCCCAGTCATGCAGAAGTGTTCCCTTTTCTCCACATTCACACGAACATCTGGACTTTTGGGATTTTGTGATGTGGACTACACTTACTGGAGTTAGATAATATCTCAAAGTGGTTTTGATTTGCATTTCTCTGTTGATTAAAGATGATGAGCTTTTTCTCATGTGTCTGTAGACCATGCACCTATTTTCTTCAGGGCAGCTTCTATTCATATCTCTTTCCCACAATGAAATGCGATCACTTGTTCTTTTCTTGTTAATAAGTTTGAGTTCTCTGTGGATTCTGGTTATTAGACCTTAATCAGAAATATAACCTGCCAAAATCCTTTCCCAGGGGTGGTGCCTGTGGCTAAAAGGAGTACGGGGCCAGCCCTGTATGCTGGATTGACAGCTTCAAATCCAGCTGGGGCCAAAAACTGCAAAAAAAAAAAGTCCTCTCCCCTTCTAAGGGCTGTCTACTTGTTTTACTTATTGTCTTCTTGGCTGTGCACAAGCTTTTTAGTTTGTTCATATCCCAGTAATGTAATTTTGATGTTGCCTCGATTGCCCAGGGGGTCCTCCTCATAAAGTATTCTCCCAGACCAATTTTTTCAAGTGTTTCCCCTACACTCTTTCCAAGAATTTTTATAGTTTCATGTCTTAAGTTTGAGTCCTTTAACCAGTGAGAGTCAATTTCTGTTAAAGGAGAAAGGTGTGGGTCCAGTTTCAGTCTTCTACAAGTTGCCAGCCAATTCACCCAGCACCATTTGTTTTATAGGGAATCTTTCCCCCAATTTATATTTTTGATAGGCTTATCAAAGATCAAATGATGTTAAGTGTCTGGGTTCATCCCCTGGTTTTCAAATATTTTTCATACATCTACATCTATTTTTGTGCCAGTACCATGCTGTTTTGATCACTATAAATTTATAGTATAGTTTGAAGTCTGGTAGCATGATTCCTCCTGATTTATTTTTATTTCTGAGTAATGTCTTGGCTATTTGAGGTCTTTTCTGTTTCCATGCAAAATGAAGTACTAATTTTTCCAGATCTTTAAAGTATGACAGAGTTGCTTTAATAGGGATTGCATTAAATCTGTAGATTGCTTTGGGCAGTATAGACATTTTAACAATGTTGATTCTTCCAAAACATGAGCATGGTATATTTTTCCATTAGTTAATGTCTTCATCTATTTCTTTTCTCAAAGTTTCATAGTTCTCTTTATAGAGATCTTTCACATCCTTTGTTAGGTACACTCTGAGATATTTCATCTTCTTTGGAACTACTGTAAAGGGAATAGAGTCTTTGATTGTTTTTTCACCTTGACTATTGTTGATATATATAAAGGCTACAGATTTGTGAGTATTGATTTTGTATCCTGAGACAGTGCTATATTCCTTAATCACTTCTAGGAGTTTGTAGTTGAGACCCTGGGGTTTTCCAGGTATACAATCATATCATCTGTGAAGAGTGACAGTTTGATCTCCTCTGATCCTATTTGGATATCCTTGATTGCCTTCTCTTGTCTGATTGCAATGGCTAAGATTTCCGTTACAATGTTAAAAAGCAGTGGAGACAATGGGCAACCTTGCCTGGTTCCTGATCGGAGTGGAAATTATTTCAATTTTACTCCATTCAATGTGATATTGGCTGTAGGTTTGCTGTAGATGGCCTCTATCCATTTAAGCAATGTTCCTTCTATACCTGTTTTCTTAAGCATTCTGATCCAGAAAGGCTTCTAGATATTATCAAAAGCTTTTTCTTCATCAATTGAGAGAATCATATGGTCTTTGTTTTTTATTTTATGTGATGTATTATAGATTTACATAAATTGAACCATCCTTGGGACCCTGGGATGAACTCCACCTGGTCATGATGTATAATTTGTTTGATGCATTGCTGGATTCTGTTTGCTAGGACTTTATTGAATATTTTTGCATCAATATTGATTAGAGATATCAGTCTATAATTTTCTTTTCTTGTTGGGTCTTTTACTGGTTTGAGGATCAGGGTAAGGTTTGCTTCATAGAATGTTTTGGGAAGTATTCCTTCCTTTTCCTATGTTTTGAAAAGGTTAAGTCATATAGGTACTAGTTCCTCTTTAAAGGTTTGGTGGAATTCTGATGTGAAGCCATCTGGTCCTGGGCTTTTCCATTTGGGGAAATTTCTCATCATTGATGTTATTTCAGAACTTGATATAGGCTTTTTCAACATTTCCATTTCTTTTTGGCTAAGTCTTGGAAGGTGATGTCTTTCCAAGTATTGGTCTATTTCTTTCAAATTTTCATCCTTCTGAGAATAGAGTTTCTTGTAATATTCATTAAGGATTTTTTTTAATTTTTGAGGAGTCTATTGTTATTTGGCCTTTATCATTTCTGATTGATGAAATTAGAGATTTTACTCTGTTATTTCTGGTTAGGTTAGCTGAAGCTTTATCTATTTTTTTGACCTTTTCATAAAACCAACTTTTTGATTGATTGATAGGTTGTATATATTTTTTTGTTTTCAATTTCATTTAATTATGCTTTAATTTTAGTTATTTCTTTTCTTCTGCTGTGTTTGGGATTGGAATGTTATTCCTTTTCTGGTTGCTTGAGATGTCCCATTAAGTTGTTGGCTTCCTCTCTTTCCATTCTTTTGAGAAAGGCTTGCGATGCTATAAATTTCCCTCTTAAGACTGCCTTTGTGATATCCCAGAGGTTCTGGTAATTTGTGTCTTCATTATCATTTTGTTCCAAAAATTGTTAATTTCCTTCTTAACCCATCTATGACCCAGGTATCATTCAGCATGAGGTTATTTAGTTTCCATGATTTTGTATGAGTATGCAGATTCCTGTTGTTACTGAGTTCAACTTTTATTGTGTGATGGTCTTAGAAGATGCAAGGAATAATTATTGTTATTTTAAATTTTCTGAGGTTACACTTGTGATCTAAGATATGATCAATTTTGGAGGATATTCCATGAACTGTTGAGAAGAATGTATATGCAGTTTTGTTAGGATGAAATAGTCTATGGATTTCTGTTGAATCCAATTGTTGAATGGTTAAGTTTAAGTCTAAAATGTCTTTACTTAGTTTCTGATTGGAGGATCTATCCAATACTGCCCAAGTAGTGTTAAAATCTCTGACTATTATGGTGCTGGAGGAAATCAAGTTGCTCATGTCTGCTTGAGTCTCTCTTATAAATTGAGGCACATTCTAGTTTGGTACAAAAATTTAATAATGGAAAGTTCATCATGTTGAGTGTTACCTTAACAAATATGAAGTGACCATTCTTATCTTTCCTTACTTTTGTTGGTTTAGAGCCTATTGTGTCTGTGAATAAAATCGCAACACCAGCTTTTTGTTTTTTATTTCCATTTGCCTGAATTATAGATGACCATCCCATCACCCTGAGGGATATTTATATTTTAAGGAAAGATGAGATTCTTGTATGCAGCAGACATCTGGCCTGAGTTTCTGTATCCAGTCAGTTAACCTGTGCCTCTTTCAAGGACAATTTAAGCAATTCACATTAATTGAGAATATTGATAAGACTGGTAGTATTTGGAGTATGGAGTTATTCAAAAGTCCAGTGGACATTTTTAATCCTTTTACCACTGTGGAAGTTGGAGTTTGATCAAAAGTTTCTGAGTGAGGTTACTTTGGTGGTAGAGCATTGTGCTTGTGATTGTGGACGATGGGTCTGAAATTATCTTGGAGAGCTGGTTTAGTTATGGCAAACTTCTTCAACATGTGACTGTCATTAAAGTATTTAATTTCTCCATGATAAATGAAACTAAGTTTAGCTAGATAAATAATCCTGGGTTGAAAGTTAGTTTTGTTTTCTTTTAGTAAACCTTTATTAAAGGTTGATGACCATCCTTTTCTAGCTGGAAAAGTTTCAGCAAAGAGATCTACAGTCATTCTAGTATTCTTCCTCTTGTAGCATTTGGTTTCTTATGTCTGGATGCTTGAAGAATTTTCTCCTTCATATTAACTTGGGTAAAGTTAATTATAATGTGTTTATGAGATGTATTATTTGGATTGAGTCATGCTAGGTTTCTGAAACCATCTGCCATCTAGATTTCAGAATCTCTTGCCATGTTTGGGAAATTCACCTCTATTATCACTTGTCTAGGCCTTTCAAAGCAACCTCTTCTCCTTCAGCCTGAGTATAAGGCACATGTTTGCTAATTTGGAGTGTTCCCACAATTTTTTCAGGGAATGATCTATTCTTGCTTTGCACTTCTCTTCCTCTTTGACCAAAGTTGAAAGCTTTGTTTTCAATGTCAGAGGTCGTTTCTTCTGTCTGCTCCATTCTGTTACTGAGGGATCTACTGTATTTCTCAGATCTTTGAGGGTTGAAAGTTCTTGTCTCAATGTGTCAAAAATCTTTGGTGATTTTGTCCTTGAATTCATTGAATTCTTGAGACAAATTTTGAATTACTCCCTGAAATTTTAATTCCATCTTTACCTCCCTTCTGTTGATCTTATTTGCCATCCACATTCTGAACTTGATTTCTGACATCTCAATCATTTGTTTATGAATGGGATCATCTGGTGCATCTGCTTTGGCATTCCTTGGGGGAGTTGATTAACTCTGATTATTCAAGTTGCCAGAGTTTTTCCTCTGACCTGCCCCATGCTTATTTTTCACCTTTTGGCTAGATGGGCAGGTAAGGTGAGATTGGATTAGGGGGTCCTGGAGTTGTGCTTAACCAGCCTTTTGCCAAGGATCTGGGCCTGGTGACGGTAGGTTTTTCCCCTACAGCTTTGCAAAGGACTCATACGGTATTATAGTCTGAGACTCAGGACCTGCTTTGTGTGGTGGGGGTTAGGAGGCTCTGTCTTGTATTCAGCTGGTCCTTGTCCAATACTAGTGGATCAGTGACTCTGGGTTGAAGTCTCAGCTGTGGAGAAATACAAGCAACTAAGACATGCTTTCCTGCCATGGGCAACAACTGGAAATGGAAAATCAACCCTTTCTATTACCACACAAGCTGGGTACCACCCAGGAGGGTCCTTGGGTGAATGGCTCAGGTTAGGAGTTCCAAACCAATTTAATAAGTCAGTACCAACTTTCAAGTGAGAGAGTTTGAAAAGTCTCTAGCAACCAGGTAGTAAAGGTTTACTGGCTACTCAAATGTGGCTTGATCTGTTCTTCTGTGGAGTCAGAAGGCCTGCCCAGTAGCAGAGTTGGACCAAGGGACTGGTTTCTCTTTCTCTACCTGCACCTCTTTCATGCCCAGTCACTGTTAACCCCACCGGGCTGTGGTCTTTCTCCTTCTACTGAGAAGATGTGCCAGGGCTTTGTACTTGCCAGAGTCAAAGAAAATTCAATGCCCCCTTAGCCTGGCCACCACCCTCTGCCACCAGCCAGCTAGGGGAGCTGAGGCCTGCTTGCCTCCAGTACTCAATGGTAACTGGGGAATGTTCCACCTGAGCTCAGTTCAAACATGAGGATAACAAGTCAGTAAATGATTTTGTCCCTCAGCCACCACGCCTTTGCCCCAGCCATTCTGCAGCACTTGTATCCCTATAGGGTGAGGTCTGGCTTTCTTTGGCAATCCTCAGAGTTGGGGAGGTGTCTTTCTATGATTAGACTCTGGTGGAATAACTCTACTGTTGCTGAATTTTTGTAGGAGGTGTCCCTGCACAGCTCCCAGGCAGCTCCCATGGCCAGGGAGGCAGTTGTAGAGGTGGCTCCAGGATCAGGGGCTCATGGCTCATGGCTCCAGCAGCGGGGCAGGGTGTGTGGTCCTTGGTTTGGGCAGGCTAGGGCACCTGAGGCTCCATCAGGGTGGGGTGAGGCAGATCCAGCAGGGCAGGGCTCATGGCCTGCAGTTCTGTTAGGGTGGAGTGCCCAGCTGGTGGCTCTGGCAGAGTGGGGCGCAGGGCATTTGGTTCCTGGAGGGAGGAGCTCACAGCTCTCAAGCCTCTTTCTGCATTTGATTTGCACTTTCGCAGAGCCAAGCCCAACAGCTTCTCCCTCCTTTGTTTAATCTACTACTGGGCTTACTGTTACAGTGCAGCTTTTCTACCACGGCCCTTGCAGTGCCTGGACCTGGCAATAAACCACCGACATTCTGGCCTCTGTGGGGGTTAGGCTTCTGGATCCTCAGGCGTGGGGGTAAGGATGGACTGGAAGTTCAAACTTGCAGAGAAAATGTTAGTTCAACTTTCATGCCTAACAAGAGAGTGTTCAGGGTCACAGTGCTCTGGAGTAGCAGTCCCCATTTCCTGCAACTGCAACTCTCTCCTGTGGGGTGAGATTCCTCAGTTCACAGCTCACCTGTAGAAAATCTACAGCAAGCAAAAAAAAAAAAAAAAAAAAAAAAAAGAAAAAAAATGTGGTGTGGGGGGAATGAAAAATTTTCGTTGGGAATTGTTTTCATACCGGAAATTTGCTTTCTTTGTGTCCCTGGTGGCCGA
>CAUYON010118879.1:0-14669 GCA_963573935.1 Arctocebus calabarensis
TCCCTAGTAGCTGGGACTACAGGCGCCCGCCACAGCGCCCGGCTATTTTTTTGTTTTGCAGTTCGGCCGAGGCCGGGCTTGAACCTGCCACCTTCGGTATATGGGGCCGGCGCCCTGCTCGCTGAGCCACAGGAGCCGCCCCTCCCCTCTCTTTCTTTTTTCTCCCTCCCTTGCTATTTCTACCATAGTCTGAAAACAGTCTCACTCTGCCATATTCTGAAAATAGATTAATATATCTGTTGACATCTTTTGTATCAAGGGTTTCTTGAGTAAATTTTCTGAGACATACACATGCAAGTTACAGCGGCTATTTGTTACTGTTAAACTTTTAGTTGAAAGATGGACTCTGGTTTTGAGGTTGGATCCAACAATGTATTACCATTGTCATCGTGACTAGCAGGCTCCCTTCTGAAAAGGATTATAAGTGGCTATACTTTTCCAAAATCCTCTTCCACTTACTCAACTGTCCCTGAATGCTCTTAGTTTTTTATCTACTAAATAAGCACTTTTCTCCCAGTCACCATAATGTAGGATTAAAGCAAATCATATGTCATGTTCAGGATCTTTTTACACATATCTTTTACATTTATATGTAAAGATAGAAAGGATAAAATGAGCAAAGCAAGTTTACAAAGAAAAATACATAATAATACATGGTGAAGCTCACACAGTGGAGAACAGGATACACCGTGTCTGCCGGCAGGGCTGAAGGATTTCATGAGCTGACTTTACGGGCATGACTTTTTTGTACCTGCTGGTGTCCACCTTTCTTTCATGCCCAGATGCTGCCAACCAGAGTCAGTGTGCACCTGCAGCGCACTGTGTGCTTTTATACCTTGCAGCTGGGAAGCCCGTTCAGGCTGATCTGCGGAGCTGCACCTGCTGGCACAAGGGTTCACTCACACACCCATATCACCTGGTGGGCTTGGCAAGGAAGCCTGCAGAGTTAAAACTAGACTGATGTTCTTTTTTTTTAAATGATATTTCTTGTGAATTTCTGGAAATTCTGGACTTTTTTTTAAGTGACTGCCCTCTGAAGAAAAGTAATGATTTCCCAGTAAGTAGACTATGAAGATAAAATAAATCTGCTCATGAGAAGTAATTTAGTTCAGTGAGAAGGAGGCAAGAACTTTGGATCTGCAGAATTCTGATGGTAAGTGACTATGGGCAAATTGCTTAAGTGCTCTGCGACGCAGGGTCTAGACGTACAAAGCGGAGATGATATTCCTAAGTGATCTGTCTGTGCAGATGTTATAGACCCATAACGATAAAATGTGAAGGAATTTTAAAAATTGTATGTGGGATACTTGTACACATATGTGTGCAAACGTCGGTCAATTAAGTAAGCAAATATTTGGTACCAGCTTATTTGGTTCTGCTTAGGAAGCTCTGAGAGGAAAAAGCAAATATAAAAGAGATATCCTCTATTCTCTGGTCTCCATTCACAGACAGAAACACAAACTCATAATCCCGATGCAAAAGGTAAACTAGAAGGATGCACACAGGCTGTCAATGGCCAGCTGTTGCAATACTCAAATATACCAACTTGCTGTCAAGGGAGGAGAAGGGAGGAGAAAGATCAGGAACGAGGGTCAACATACAACTCATACATTAGTCACTGTGATTCTCTGGCTTGTTTAAGGTTTATGTTGTGTGAAGCAAATATTTGCTAAACTAGAGCAGAGCAAGGGCTCATTTTAGGGCTGTACATTCCCACACAGCTATATGAGCAAGGGACTGCCATCCTGGTTAGTCGGAACCTTTTTTGTGCTCTTTTCATGGTGATTGTTTTTCCTACCTTTAGGTGCCATATCTAAGAACTGATCTCGAAGACTGTCAAGCTGTTCCAGGGTCAGGGTGCCATTTTCCTCCTTTTCTATGGGTGGAGGACGTATCGGTGGGGGAGGGTCTGGGAAGACTTTCATATCGCCATTAATGAAGAAGTCTTCTTGGCTTAGATAAAGTTCATTCTGAATTTTTGTAGATGTTTCGATGTAATAACGTGCTACCTCGGTTAACTTTTCTATGCTGAAAGTGGTAAAATGAATAAAGTTATCTCCATTAAAGATACTAATAGATTAACAGTGTCTACTTATAAGACATACACACAAAAGGAAAAATGTTCTGTAGCTAAGTTGGATAATTCCACTTGCATGTTTAAAAACTCCAATTTCTCCTCTAGTCCATTTTGTTAAAAGGCAGGGTATAAATAAATGCAGATAAAAAATAAAGACTTGTTTATTTTACAGCTCATAGTTACACATGTCATACTATGATAAACAAAAGAGAATCATTCAATATGTTTTTATTGGTATTAGAACATATTATATGAATAAGATTATGTCAAGGGTTATATTTCATTCTAAGTATGAATCAGAATAAGGTTATATGGCGAAACACCTTGTAAAGTATGACTGTTGGAATAATACATTTATGCGATATCAGGATGAATTGTAACATGAATCAAATTTGATAATGCATTTCTAGAAGAGTGGCTTTTCTCTAACGTTATGTCAACAAGTTTGATGTTACCTAAGATTCGGTTGTCAGAATAGTTTCTGATCCATGTAATCCATTGCTTTGCTGTCTTTATAGAGGATAGCAATTCCTAGCTAGGTCACATGGCTATAAGCGACAACAGGTAGGCGCCACTACAATGTGGTAGAGAGAGTAATGAGAGCTGGGCTTTTATTCTGGACCACTCTCTAGCCCCAGGAAATTCAGAGAGCTTAGATGACTAGCCCCCGGGGGTTATCTTGGCAATAGATCCAATAACATGTCACTCTCTAACTTGTGGTTCTCAGTGTGAAATCACATCAGGCATGGATTTAAACTTTACTAAGGATCTATTTATAGTTAATTGCCCAATTAAAGGTGACTTTGAAGGTGAGACAAGTTTTATACCTGAATAAGTACACTATCACAGTATTAAAGAAAGGATATGCTTATAACAAAAAATTGAGTATCACGGGAAAATGCATATTTAATCTGCTTGTACGTAACTCAGAAACCTCAACTACACCACATACTGAAAATTTAAAAAATAATATTAGTGACTGTGTTTTCAAAAGATTCCCTTAAATTCAACTCCAGAATGCTGTCTCCGTGAATGTCCATGAATTAGCCAATTAGTTAATGCTTTAGAGTTTTGGGGTGCTGAGGACAGAGGAGAAGGGCACTGGATAGCTACTGAGTTTACCTGAGGAGAGACTCCAGATAATAGCCTCAGACCCAGCCTTACCCAGAATGTCAAAACAGATTCGCGCCACCTAGTGGAAGGTTACTAACAGTAACTTTCCCAAGAATGGGAGGGGGAAAAAATGCCAGAAAAATTAAAAGCAAGATTTGAAGCTCAAAGTGTCTAATTGCTCTTTTCTTCTTCTTTTTTTTTGTTCCTTTGGTATTACTACTTATAGGTTTTAACTTATGTTACCACAATTTGTGACAGCATCTCAGATTTAAGGGCACACACACACACAATGCATGCAATATAAACCTGAGAAACATGAGAACATCTTATAAAATAATATGCATTTATACTTGATGGCCACATGGATTGGATCCATGAATCCTAGGAATGAGTAAAATATTCTTCATTTCTATGTGGTGGAAAGAGACCATAACGGAATATTATTGCTTTGTGATGCTGATGAGTTATTTAGCAGTAAAATTATTTTAAGGATTATTACAGTTAGATTACTAGACTGAGATATGTTCCTGTTTGTACTTTTTAATAGTTTTTAAAGCATGAGCAATAGTTCTAAACAATTATGTGGACTATTTAACAGAAGAACTTTCATTATAAGATAAGGAACAGAGAAAGCTACAACTGTTTTTAGACTGCAGTCATTGCTTCTGAGAATACATGCCATTTGAATTCTATCTGTGTAGCAACTTCTGAAGTTTCAGTAAAAGTTTATTGTAAATGGTAGTGAACCACAGAGCCTAGATCTTGTAGAAATCTCTGAAAATACTTTGACTAGACTGTTTCCTTGTATGGATGAAGCCTATGAGGCCCAAAGTAATCATGTATGCTACTAATTGGTGGACAGTGGGGATTCCTGGTCCAGACAATCACATCTGCTGACTCTTGCGTGGGAATAATTTCCATTCTTCTTAGCTGCCTTTTTTCTCCTTGAAGGGGAACATTAAGAGTATGATTCTCACTGCCCCTCACTAGCAGGAAGTCTGGGAAGTCTTTGGAAATCAACAGAAAAGTAGAACTTGGTATTGTTCTTCTAGGGGAATCAGCCTAACCAGTAAAACATTCCAGTGAATGGCTATTTAATCTTCCATTAATTGGCTCTAATTAATATAAGCCTGACATTATATGGAGAATTATTTTACTTCTGAAAAATATTTCAAAATTACCTATAGTCTTGAGCAGTGTGAAAACTGAACTCATAAATAATGTACAAAACTGGAACTTAGCATAGAACCTTTTGATACATGATTTGCTGTTAGTAAAGAGTCTATGCAAATGTGATAGGAAAGCTAACTTTATATGTTTAGACATGGGATTTCCTAAAAAGTCAAAATTTATATTTGCAAATTAATTTAAATTTGTAAACACCTTAAAAGTCTTTGTCAATTTTGGCACTCAGTAATTAACAAAGTGTATTTTTAAAAAGTCATGCATTACTTTACCTGGACATTTCATTTAAATACCTTTCACCAAGCCATTTTTCCATGAGTTTGTATATGTTGATCACCTTTGTTATTAAATGTTCGAGAACAGCCAATGCTTTTGTCTTTATCAGTTCAAGTCGAAACTGTGTGGCTATCTCTATTTAAAAAGAGAAGCAGGGATTTTTAAATGTATATATATGTACATGAATTTTCTAATGAACAGATTCACTTTATTATTATTATTCTTTTATTTATTTATTTATTTTTCAGTAGAGACAGGATCTCACTCTTGCTCAGGCAGGTCTCAAACTCCTGAGCTCAAGCAATGCATATGTCTTGACCTCCTAGAATGTTGAAATTACAGGCATGTACCCAGCCTACAGCTTCACTTTTAAACCACCCCTGCTTCAGTTTGTGAGGTTTTAGGTTGCACCTTTAATATACATTGGACAAAATAATATCCATCTTATTAAGAAAGAAATTGTAACATGTGATAGAGTCATTTGAGAAATCATCTAAACTACAGTTATAATTGAGCTTTATATTTATTGCACGGTATAGCTATATACTCTGTGATAAATGACACATGAAAACACACAGATATTTTCTGAATTTCAATAAAGGGAGAGAGGAACAAAATCTCTTGCTCATCTCCCTTCATGAGGACCTTGTGGTGGTAATGCTAGTGTACTTCTCAGCACCACTAAAATGGGCAAAAACCGTGTGGCCCCTGGTCTATTACTATTCCTGGCAGTTTTTACCTCCAACATATCTTTCCAGTCTCTCTTCTTTGCTTTTTCCATTGTCACTGACCCAGTTTGGGCACTGATTATCTCTTACCAAAACTGTTGCCACAGCCTTCTGCCTTTTAAACTTTCTCTCCCTACCCCCAATCCAAATCCACCTCCACACTATCCCAAGAAATTTGTCCCCCATACAGATGTAATCAGATCACTCTGTTCTCAGAATTTTCCATTAGCTCTCGGTTGCCATAAGGGAAAAATTTCACTTCCTTGGCAGGGCCTATATGGTCCTCTATGGTCTGGCCTTCCTATCTTCCAAGTCAGTCCTCTCTGGGACATGCCTCATACTTCTGAGCTGCTCCTTCCCCTGAGTGTAGCATATTTCTTCTCTCTATTCCTGCCCCACTTTGTCCCATGGGCAAACTCCACATCCTTCCAGTTCAGCTCAGACAGTAGGGCCCCTGTGAAGTCCTTTCTACTCCCGCATCTCCCTTGTCCCACGTGCCTGTTGCCAATAGCACAACATAGTATAAATTAGCAGTGCCCGACCTTTTTGGCACCGGTGACCTGTTTCATGAAAGATAATTTTGCCATGGAATAGGGCATCGGGTAGTTCTGGGATGATTGCAGCATATTACACTTACTCTGCACTTTATTTCTAATATTATTACATTGTAATATGTAACAAAATAATTATACAACTCAGCACAATGCAGAATCGGTGGGAGCCCTGAGCTTGTTTTCTTGTGACTGGATGGTCCCAGCACTAGCATCACCACCTCAGCTCCCTCTCAGATCAACCAGTGTCAGGTTCTCCTAAGGAGAGTGGCCTAGATCCCTCCATGAGCAGCTTATAGCCTGAGAATCTGATGCCACTGCTGATCTGATGGAAGGTGGGGCTCAGGTGGGGATGTGAGCGGTGGGGAGTGGCTAGAAATGCAGAGGAAGCTTTGCTCCCTTGCCCACTGCTCAACTCCTGCCAAGCAGCACGGCCTGGTTCCTAACAGGCACTCTAGGGTCACAGCCCAGGGGTGGGAACTGATGGTGTAAGTGATTGCATGCATTTGCCTGCCTCTAGACTGAGGTTTGTTTTTTTAATGTTTGTACATATATGTGCTAGTCTAATGCAACTACCATAGGATGAGACACATAGTAAAAACTCAGTAAATATTTCCCATATGCATGAAGTAACTGAAAGATGGAGTTTACTGATCAGATGGGGGACAGGCCATAGGGAGAAGCCCATGTCCTAACTCTCCCGATACCACATTCAACTCACTTCAGGTAATACAGTTGGGATGACAGAAGCAGAAGGTGGCAGGATGGGAGGGAGAGGGTGAAGAGGAGAGACGCAAGCAAAGGAAAGCATCCTTAGTAGTCATGGCCACTAAGTATTTACATGTGTCTCAGTTTACCCCCGATGAACATTTACAGTTTTGTCCCCTAGTATACTGACCATGCTTCTTTTCCATAGGATATGTTTGCTTAGTTTCCCAATGTTTTCAAATTTAATGAATCATAAGGCAATTAAAAGAACCATAAGAAGAACCTACATCACAGAGACACTCCTGTCTCTTGAGAAGAAAGCCCTTGAGCTTCACGGATAAGTGGCTGGCTCTTCTATGGCCTCTGCTCTCAAGAACTCACAGTCAGGCCCTGTTAATCTTTATTCAGGATTTATTTTCCTAATGAGAGGCCCAAGTGATTCTCATTTTAGGACAAAAGCCTAGCAACTTTTAAACATTTAAACTTTGTTTCAATTTTTTGAGATTTTTAATTACTACTATTGTTCTTCTGACCTCCTTCCAAATTTCTTTTTATTTCTTTTTAGATTCTGCAGACAATTAAGACTGATTAGGCAATGCCAAAACATCTGACTCTTCCAATAGTCAGCCCTAGTCCTCAGAACTAGTCAAGGGAAAGCAGCCCACTGAATGTTGTGCTTTTCAATCAATTTGCTGTATGTTTTTACAGACAATCGGTGGCCAGTGATGGCCAGTTGTGGACTGTTAGCCTCTGTCTCAACTTTCTATTAAAAAGCATCATCTCAGTCGTTTCTAACTGGTACCTTCAAATTGCAGGGCAGAAAGGTGTTCTTCTTTTATTTTGAGCCTCAGTTCATTTTTCCTTTCCATTTCAGCGATTTCCTCTATTGTTAACACAGGAGAAAGTTCTGCCACAGGTGGTGATTTACCTGAAAAGACAATGAAGATTGCTGAGTAAACTCCCAGCACACAAGTTTGTATGTCCAGGAGACTAAATGAGAACAAAGCAAATCTGCAGTGTTAAAAACCTCTATTGATTTGGAAATGAGAAAGTTGGTCCTCTTGGTCTGAGTAAGATGCATTGGGAGTCCTTTCCTGAACATTCTCTGTTGTCAGGGATAGACTAAAGCAAAAACACCACATAGGTGTGGAGGTATGAAAAATGAGGTTGTAGAAAGTGCAGAGATGGTTAGAGGTTCCGAACATGGTGAAATCCAGAGTTTGGGTACAGAAATTAGCAAACCTCAACGTATTGTAGATGCCATTGGACACCTTGCAGAAGTGTCACTCTATAAGGGACAGCTTGTATTAGTAAAGTGTTTCCCAGGTCTTCAGTAAATATAAGAAAAGACCAGAGAATAACTTCAAGAAGATATGGCTGAAATGCAGATGATGGTAGAGAGTCAGTAACTTACCTCGTTATCTTTTAATCTAGAACGTAACTAGATCAGTGATTACATGGAAGAACTAGGAAGTAAGGATTTGTCAGTAGTTGACTAAGGATTTCATGGGATAGGGCAGTGTGAATTTAGTTGCAGGCCCAGTTGTAGAAGGCTGTTCAGTTTAATAAACCTTTCTTGAGTATCTGACCTCAAAGGGTTCGAATGTTGTAAAGGAGACATAAATGTAAACAAGGAAATTAAAATATGCTTATTGTAATAGTAAGTGTATATAAAAGTTACAGATGAAAGAGAGATCAATCTCTCTATATGTCTGTTTTGTCATCTGTAAAATTAAGGGATTGGACTCAGTTATTCCATTAAAGAAAATGGAAGCATTTCATTTAAATACTACATATTTTATTTATTTTTCTCAACTGAAATGGGCTAAAGCGGTTTGGTTTTTTTTTTGCAGATTTGGGCTGGGGCTGGGTTTGAACCCACATCGCCAGCAAATGGGGCTGGCGCCCTACTTCTTTGAGCCACAGGCGCCGTCCAAGTAGTCTGTCTGGAACTACTCTTCCCTTTCCTTCAAGTGCCACTGACTCTTCTCCAGCTTCAGCAGTTTCCCTTAACTTCTACTGATAGCTGCTTACACATCATCCATCTAGGAAGTGTTCCCCTATCCACCGAGATGAGTGAGGCGCCCTTGTTCTGAAGGTACAGTACCTCCCCTACCAAAGAAAAACCATTGGTCAAATGTGGTCTCTACTGCCAGATTACAGATCAATCAGGGCAGGAACCAGATTTGTGGTTTTCATTTTTATTTTTGATTTACTGTGCGCCACTCCTCTCTTGCTGCAAGTTACCTCGCAACATACAAGTGAAACAGTAACAGGGAAGGGTAAGGTTTGTGCCAGAGCCATGCAGAAGGCTAATAAGGTCTCTCCCAATTGCATTTTGTTTCCTTTGTTTTTCAGAATGCTTCTGACATGAGATTTAGGTAGGAGGCTTCCAGGAGAGAAGGACTTGCTTGAAACTCATACTTATATATAACTTTTGAACTTCACTCTGTTACTACAAGTGTCAGCCCTTTTACACAGACTTTTCAGATGACATAGTACTGTCTTGGGAGTTCTTTTACTACATTCAAAATAGTCCTCGAGATTTACTTTATCCTGGGTACATCTGGCTATTTAGATAAACAAATTAGGTGGGATTGATATGCAATACAACTTGCCAACTAACTTCACAGTTTCTAGAAGGCTGAGTCTCCAGTTTAAACCTAACAAACAGTAGCTCAGTGGTTCCAAAGCTAATATGTTGGGTGAAATGCTTGTTCTACCAAGGAGAGTTTAAGCATCCAGGGTTCTGGGTGCTAAAACTCTTTACTACCTTTGGTTTTTTTGTCTTCTGATTTTTTCTTGGGTGTTTGTGGTTCTGCTTTGGCTTTTTTATTTGAAGCTGTCTGAGGAGATTTTTCTTTGGGGTCTGCTGGCTGGTTTTCTTTTTCTTCCTCCATGAGCCTCTGATGAATTTCAGCAGCCACCTGGTTAAATGACAGCAATATCTTATTTAATGCAACATTTATAAAATATGATCATCATTTAGATTTAGTCATTACTAGAGTCTATTCCACTCCAATGTAAATAATCATGCCTACATACTCAATCTTTACAAAACACAAACTGTGATGTTTCGCTTAAGCAGAAACCTGGCCCTATTCCAGGATACAGCTTTTCAACAGCCATCTGTGCAAAAGATGCTCACTCTCTCAAGATCAGTCTGCAAAGCATCTTATGTTTCCTCATTGCCACCTCCATATTGTGACAACTCCGTGGTTATGTGAAAATTCCTTTCTTTTTCATCTTAGACTCTATGAATTTGACATCTGCCATTTTTCTAAGTTCCTGTTATCTTTTGGCCTCCAGTTTGGGGCATTTCTCTATATCAGTATTTCTTAAACTTTTTAAAAAATTCACAAGTGATCTCTTACAGAGAGATCTCTTTTTCTTTGAGATTTTTTCCTAAATTGCACCCCTTCCTGTGAAATTTTAATATTGCTGAAGTGTATTCATTTATGTACTGTGTACATAACTGTGCTTTATGTATACAGTGAAAAAGATATTTTCATTCTCTCCACCAACTTATTTTTGGGAATGCATATAATTTTTGGCACATATTGTTTGAGTCATAGACACAAATCCTGGGCTTTCATTCCACTCAGGCACTGGCCATCATCCCAGGAAGACTCAGTGTTATGAGCATGGCCTATCCCATAGCCGAACCTCGAAGTTCATAGCTTCCTCTACTCAACCGACTTCCAGCTTCTCTGCATTCCGGCAAGCCTCTCCTTTTACTCTCACCAGGATCCTGACTTGAGAGAGTAGTTGTTTTGTCACTGTGTGCTAGCTGCTGAATGGAGAAACTCTGTCCTTCCCCAACCAGGAGGGCCATGAACTGCTGGAATCCTGCCATCTCTCCTTGAGGCAGGCTCTGCACTTCTGCCAGCAGAAAAACCTTGTCTTGCAACAATGTGGTTGACTCTTGGGGACATTATGCTAAATGAAATAAGCCAGGCACAGAAAGACAATTACTGCGCCATCTTACTTATATGTAGAATCTGAAAAAGTTTAACTCACAGAAGTAGAGAGTAAAATCATGGTACCAGGCCTAGAGTGAGGGAATGAGTGGGATGGGAAAGGGAACTAAGTTTTAGTTAGACAAGAGGAGCAAGTTTCTGATCAATTTCACAGCATGGTGACTATAGTTACTAATAATGTCATGTTTATTTCAAAATTGCTAAAAGAATAAATTTTAAATGTCTTCATCATGAAAAATGATAAGTGAATGAGGTGATGTTATGTTAATTAGCTTTACCTAATCAATCTACAATGTACATATATATCAAAGCATCACATTATACCTCATGGATATACACATGTGTGTATGTATATTAATATGTGCATACACACACATGTATACATATGTATGCTTGTCTTGGAGCTTATGCCACTGGGGTTACGCCTGCAGCTAGAAAATACTGGACTTTTTCAAGTAAGTCTAAGTGGTCCTGGAGAGGTAAAGGGCAGCCATGAGAAATGAGAGCTGAGAATCCCAAAGGAAGTAGCAGCAACATATGGTTGAAAACCTTAAAATCTCAATGGGAACTGATGAAATAAAGGAGGTTCTTGAGGGCTTATTTATTCAAGCACTTACTGAGTTCAA
This sequence comes from Arctocebus calabarensis, assembly GCA_963573935.1. NCBI lineage: Eukaryota > Metazoa > Chordata > Mammalia > Primates > Lorisidae > Arctocebus > Arctocebus calabarensis. The sequence continues at coordinate 11,245 of CAUYON010118879.1, forward strand.
GCCTGATATAATTTCTGGGGAGAATGAGGTGTGAGGTTGGGAGGAGAAAGAGGAAGATTAATGAAAGTGAGCAGAAGGGTGAGTAAGGCACAGTCTCTACCCTCAAGGACTCACAGTCGTGCAGAGGAGATGGACCAGGCAGTTCCTGACTTTTTCACATCATTGCCACATTTCATAGTCCATGGCAGCATGTGACTGTTCCCAAGAGTTCCATGGGTGTCCTCTCACCCTAGCCTCCGAATGGGCCTTTATAGTCCTCAGAGCTAAGCCAGTCCTACTTATTTATATTCTTCATAGATTGAGCACCTGTGCTATACTCAAAGGGCATTCCCAGTAAATGCTTATTAATCAGAGAACTTTCTTTTAAAATAGTCGTATTCCATGGAATGTACCCACACCTTCTTCAATATCAACTGAACTTTGGAGGGATACAGAAAGGTTTCAGAAAGCAAACCAGTTTTTGTTTTTACTTTTCTTTTTTTACCAGATGCCCTTTTGATAAAAATGGTTTTCATACCATATACTGTACTTGCAAATTCTTGGTAAAGCTGAAAGCAGACTTGTTAAAATTCCCCACTAAATTGCAAGCAATTCATGTTTTAATCTGTTCCTGCAAAGCACAGTAAGTTAGCAATTTCCTTCAAAATTGGATTTTTCTCCTTTGTAAACAACCTTGTGATGATGATGATAATTATCATAATTATCTGCCTAATTATGCGTCACAATTATCTGCATTTTTCTAGCCCGCTTCTCTCAAAGACCTCTGAGTCTCTATCAAAAATTAACGTAATTCACAATTCATTCAGCAATCTAGTTTAGAAGGCTGGAAAGAACTTTAGGTATAATTCCTTGACGTTATGGGCATTAAAAATATGACTTGTTTCTTTGAAATCATTGCATACTTGCTAATTAGAAGAAAGTTTCCCCCTAAATTAACATAGCCTACTTAATAGCTAGCTCTTGGTGAAACTGCTGTGTCGAAAAAAGCCTGAGTAAAAGCGTTCTCATTTCAATTGCCCTAATCTTAGCAGGTACATGGTGCCCCACAATAATTAATTGAGTTACACCTGTTTCATTTGGAACTCAGAGGCCTCCTTTGACATCAAAGTCATAAAAGCATATTAGAGACATATAAAGCAGTATTCAAATATAATTATTAGTAATATTAATTACTGAACAGTCCTTCTTCCTGTGCTTTGTATGAGGTTTTTAAAAGCCCACAAGGAAAATGCTACAATTTCAAACCAATTTCATAATATAATGATCAGTTAAAATATACAGTTTCTAAAACATGTATATATATATTGCTTCATGGCATCTTTTCAATCATTCGAGAAAAGGATGATAATTAGAGTATAGCCCATGTCACAGACCGGAAATTCAAGACTCAGAGAGGTTAAGTGATTTGCCTAAAATTGCACAGCTTAATCAAGAGGTGTAACTAACGCTCTTTTTGTTGTACGACTCTTTCTTTTGCTAAGAATATAATTTTCAGTGTTATTTCCCTAGATAATTTTAACAGTATTCCTAAGACTTGTACATTACATTTATGTAATAAACAGAACAATAAGAATAATTTATATTACTTTCTGGAGCTTCTAGATCTGTTTTCCCTCTCTCTGATGCTTGGTACTTACTGTGGTCCTTGCAGTGACATCTTTGTCATTACCATTATCACTAATATTGACATCAGCATTATCAGCACAACGTGATCAGCATCTCAAGACTGTCCTGAGGGCTTAGTGCTACATTAGATGTGGGTTTTATGTTAAGGGTATGGTTTGTTGAAATTGTTTGAGACTCCAATTAAGTATTCAGGCAAACATCTAACAAGATACAAATTATAAAATTTAATCTAGTTACTAAGAGTCAAATAAGCTCAAGGGAGAGGAGAGCCATATGAGCACAGGAGGCTGGGGCTTCAGGAAATAGGTAATTAACTCGTGAGGAATTAAGACAAGAACTAGTTCTGAAGACAAAGTATAGGATTTCAAAAGGCCACGTCCCAAAGAGGGGGTCAGGGACTGACCCCCTGATGTTTTTGTTTTTGTAGGTTCTATTGTTCCACATAAATAAACATAAAAACAAAACAAAATTGATAGGATCAGTCCCTGACCTTTGCTTGGAGGACTGAGCCACTAGGCCTCTAGGTCATGGGTATAAGAGGGTATGGTGGCCAAGTGGAAGTCATCATCCAACCCCATTCTCCTCCTCAGTCAATAATTAAAAATCATTTCTGTATGCGTAAAAGCATCATATACCTCTTTTTTTAAAATCTAACAATTATTTTCTTTACTAGTTGATTTTGCCCTTTTTTAACCTAATGTAATTATAGATATATATTTAGTCTATAAATCTACCATCTGGCTAAGTGCTATTTGTATTGCTTGTCCTGAATATTTTTCTTTTCTTCTTTTGGATTGAGTATTTTAAATTATTTAACTTTTCCCCTGTGGTAGCTTGAATGTAACACACACTAATTCACTTAGTGGTTACTCAGGAAAAACACCATGAATTATTGACTAAATAACAATTACATTTTTACGGGTTAATAATTCATAGTATAATTCCTAGGGTGACTACTAAGAGAAGAGTAACAGGATTCTTCACATCTAAACTACAGAGGAGAAGCAAGAAAGAAAGGAAAGACATAACAAGGCTGAAAATGAAAAGAGATGTGATATGTGAACAATATCTAAAAGTATAATTTACAAAACAAAAGCATTATGGACAAAGATAACGTTAGAATAAGAAAAGGTCCAATTCACCAGAAAGATTTAATTTATTAATATCGATATATTCCAATGTCATGGCCCCAAATATATGTAAAGCAAAATTGACAAAATTATAGCTGATTTACCATAATTCTCTTGATAATTCATAGCAGAAAATTAATAAGACAATGAGGATAAAGAAGATTTGAGCAATAATATAGGTATAATATATATTTAAATGTGTGTAATAAAGAAAATAAATATATTTAAATGTTTATATATAAACCACAAAATATATGCATATTAAAGGATGTATTAAATAATGTAAATGTATATTACATAATTAAATGAATATATATATTTCAAGGGAGAACATATCATTTCCAAAACTGGCCATAAAACAAATTTCAAAAAATACTATGCAGCCTTAAAGAAAGATGGAGACTTTACCTCTTTTGTGTTTACATGGATGGAGCTGGAACTTGTTTAGCAAAGTATCTCAAGAATGGAAGAAAAAGTATCCAATGTGCTCAGTCCTAATATGAAGCTAATTTATAGCTTTCATATGAAGGCTAAAACCCAATTATAGCACAGGAATACAGGGAAAATGGCAAGGGAGGGGAGGGGAGAATGAGTGGAGGGAGGGCGATTGGTGGGTTCACACCTATGGTGCATCTTAGAAGGGTACTGGTGAAACTTATTAAATGTAGA
>CAUYON010118881.1:0-16776 GCA_963573935.1 Arctocebus calabarensis
ATAGTGATCAAGAAAATGCCATGAAGGCTATCTGTAACAGTACGATGAAAACATTTCTGAATGTATATGAATCGTGCCCCATGATTGCACCAATGTACAGAATTATGATTCAATAAAATTATAAAAAAAAAAAACCTGAACAAAATTAAAGAAATTGCAATTATACCTTGTATCCACTCAGACCACAATGCAAAATGATGGAACTCAACTCCAACAAAAATTTTCATCCCCACATAAAGGCATGGAAATTAAACAACCTTATGCTGAATGACAGTTGGGTCAAGGAAGAGGTAAAGGAGGAAATTTTTAAATTTCTTAGCCATAACAACAATGAAGGACTACAAAAGCCAGTCCTAAGAGGAAAATTTATCTCATTACATACCAAATCTGAAAAACAGGAAGAGAACACATCAACAACCTAATGAATCATCTTAAATTAATGGAAAAGGAAGAGCAATCCAATCCCAAACATAGCAGAAAAGAAATAACCAAATAACAGAAATGTATGAAATTGAAATCAGAAGAATCATTTAGAAAATTAATGAAATAAAAAGTTTGTTCTTCAAAAAGATAAACAAAATTAATAAGGCTTTGGCCAGATTAAATAGAAACAGAAGAGTAAAATCTCTAATAACCTCAATCAGAACAAAATGAGGAAATAACAGATACTACAGAGATATAAGAAATTATCTCTGACTACTACAAAAACTCTATGCCCAGAAATTTGACAATGTGGAGGAAATGAACCAATACCTGGAATCACACCATCTCCCCAGACTTAAAAAAAAAAAAGAAATATATCTCTTGAACAGGCCACTATCAAGCACTGAGATCAAAGACACAATAAAAAAATCTTTCAACAAACAAAAAAAATTCTGAAGAGATGGTTTCACATCAGAATTCTCTCAGACCTTCAAAGAAGAGCTAGTATATACTGCAGAACATATTCCAACACATTGAGAAGAAAGGAACCTATCCTAAAACATTCTATGAAGCAAACATCACGATACCAAACCAAGAAAAGATCCAACTAAAAAAGAGAACTATGGCCAATTTCACTAATGAATATCAATGCAAAAATATTCAATAAAACCTTAGCTAATAGACTACAATTACACATTTAACAAATTAAACATCATGACCAAGCATGCTTCATCCCAGGGATACAAAGCTGGTTTAACATACATAAATCCATTGTCCATGGGGACATTTAGTAAGTCCCCATATCAAAAGAAGCACAAAGACCATATGATCCTCTCAATAGATGTAGAAAAAGCATTTGATAAAATTCAGTATCGATTCCTGACAAGAACACTTAAGAAATATAGACATAGGTGGTACATTTCTTAAACTGATTAAAGCCATTTATGAGAAACTCATAAATAATATCATACTGAATGGAGTAGAACTGAAACCTTTTCCATTTAGAACTGGAACCAGACAAGGATGTTCTCTGTCACCGCTACTATTGAACATGGTACTGGAAATTCTAGCCAATGCAATCAGGCAAGAGGAGGATATAAAGGACAACCAAATGGTTGCAGAGGAGATCAAATTCTTGCTGGTGATATGATCTTATACTTAGATAACCCCAAATACTTTACCACAAGTAATCAAGAAATACAATACTCCTAGAAGTAATCAAGAAATATAATAATGTCTCAGGGTACAAAATTGATGTCCACAAATCAGTAGACAAGTGGAGAAACTAATCAAAGACACAAGTCTTTTCACAGTAGCTTTAAAGAAAATTAAATACCTAGGAATATACCTAACAAAAGAGGTGAAGGGTCCTTCCAAAGATAGTTATATAATCTTAAGAAAAACAATAGCAGAAGACATTAACAAATGGAAGAACATATCATGCTCTTAGCTGGGAAGAATCAACATTGTTAAAATGTCTGTACTTTCAAAAGCAATCTGCAGATTCAATGCAATCCCCATTAAAATCTCAACATCATACTTTGAAGGACTGGAAAAACAGTTCTTTGTTTTGTATGGAACAAAACAAATTCCCAAATAGCCAAGGCAATTTTTAGTAATAAAAACAAAGCCAGAGGCATCCTCACCAAACTTTAGGCTGTGCTACAAGTCCACAGTAATCAAAACAGCATGATGTTGGCACAAAAATAAAGACATAGACATATAGAACTAAATAGAAAACTAAGAGATGATACCAGTCTCTTATAACCATCTGATCTTTGATAAACCAAACAGAAGCAGACACTGGGGAAGAGATTCCATGTTCCATAAATGATGCTTGGAGACCTGGATAACCACATGTAAAAGACAGAAACTGTACCCACCCCTTTCACCACTTATAAAAATTGACTCAAGATACAAAAAAGATTCAAATCTTATACATGAAACTATAAAAATCCTTCAAGAAAGTGTTGGTAAAACTCTTGAGGAAATGTTTTATGAAGAAGACTTCTGTAGCAATTGCAACAATAACAAAAAATAAACAAATGGTACTGAATTAAGTTGAAAAACTTCTATACAGCTAAGTACACAACAATTAAAGCAAATAAACAACCTTCAGAATGGGAAAAGATATTTGCATGTTATCAATCTGACAAAGCCTTGATAATGAGAATCTACAGAAAACTCAAATTGATTTAAAAAAAAGAGCAAACATTTCCATCTATCACTGGGTAAGAGAAATGAACAGAACCTTCTCTGAGGAAGACAGACAAATGGCTAAACAAACATATAAAAAAATGCTCATTGTCTTAATCACCAGAGAAATGCAAATCAAAACAACCCTGACATATCTTCTAACCACAGTAAGATTAGCCCACATCACAGAGTTGCAGAGTTGCAGATGCTGGTGTGGATGAGACGAGAAGGGAATATTTTTACACTGTTGGTGGGACTGCAAACTCATACAGCCTCTGGAAAGAAGCATGGAGAATCCTGAAAGAACTCAAATTAACCTCCCATTTCACCAAACAATCCCACTATTAGGCATCTACCCAGAAGAAAAAAATTATTTTACTATAAAGACATTTGCACTAGATTATTTATCCCAGCTCAATTTACAATTGCCAAGATGTAGAAACAACCAAAATGCCCATCAACTTGGAAATAGATTAACAAACTGTTGTATATGCATACCGTGGAATAACATTCAGCCATAAAAATAATGTTAACTTTACATTTTTTGTATTATCCTGGCTAGAGTTGAAGCACATTCTTCTTAGTGATATATTACAAGAATAGAAAAGCAAATATCCAATGTACTCAATACTAATATGAAGCCAGTAGATGATCTAATACACACATAGGGGTAAAACTCAATTCAGCTGAAGTTGGGAGAAAGAGGAATGAAGAAGGGGAAGAGGTCAAAAGGGGAGAAGGGGGAATTGGTGTGCTTCTACTTAATGGGCACAATGTACGGGTATATGGCACATCTTTGGGGCATGGGACACAACTACAAGATTGACTCTAACTCTAATAAATTCAAATGTTGTGACCTGGTTGTTTGTACATTCACATTAACCTGAAATTAAAAAAAAAAAAAAAGTAAATAAAAACCCCAGGCACAAATGGTTTCACTCTTGAATTCTCTAAACATTTAAGGAAGAAATAATACTAATTCTACACACAATCTCTTCCAGAAAATAGAAAAGGAAGAAACATTTCCTAACTCATTTATGAAGCAAGCATTACCTTAATAGCAAAATAAAGATGTTAAAAGATATATACAGCAAATATGCTTCATGAATATAAATATAAACACCCTTAAAAATACTGTCAAATAAAACTTTACAGTTTATAAAGTGAATAATGTCAAAAGAATGGAAAGATAAGCCACAGACTGGGAGAAAATATTTTCAAAAGACGTGTCAGGTAAAGGGCTATTACACAAAGAAATTATGCAACTCCACAATAAGAAAACAGACACCTAGAATTTAAAAATTAACAAAAGACTCAAACAGACATCTCACCAATAAAGATAAAGAGGTAGATGGCAAGTAGGTACACAAAAGATACTCAACATCTTATATCACTAGAGACTGGTAAATTAACACACCAGCACAATACCACCACATACCTATTAGAATGGGCAAAATCTAAAACACGACACCAATTTTGGAAAAAAGGTGGAGCAATAAGAACTGTCATTAATTGCTGGTAGGAATACAAAATGGTACGGTGACTTTGGAAGATATTTTGATAGTTTTTTGCAAAATAAAACATGTTCTTACTGTACAATCCAGAAATTACATTCCTTGGTATTTGCCCAAAGAAGTTGAGAACTATGTCTTCATAAAAACCTACATATAGAATCTTTATTCATAATTTCCAAAAGTTGGAAGCAACCTAAATGTCCTTCAATAGGAGATTTTGTCCAATAAACTGTGATACGAACAGACAATGGAATGTTATTCAGCACTAAAAAGAAACGAGCAATCAGACCATGAAAAGACCTGGAGGAAGCTTAAATGCTTATTCCTAAGTGAAAGAGGCTAATCAAAAAAGGCTAAAGATGCATACTGTATGATTCCAACCATATGACATGGAGGAAGCTTAAATGTATATAAAAGTAAAAGCAGCCAGTCCAAAAAGGCCAAAGATACATTGCATACTATATGATTGCAGCCATATGACATCCTGGAAAAAAGTCAAAGTATGGAGACACAGAGATCAATAGTTACCAAGGGTAAGGATAGAGGCAGAGATGAATTGGCAGAGCACAAGGGACTATTAGGGCAATGAAACTATTCTGTGGTAGATACATGTTACTGTAAACTTGTCCAAGCCCAAATAATCCATTGAATCTTAAGTGAACCCTAATATGAACTATAGACTTGAGGTGACAATGATGTGTCAGTGTAGGTTCGCTGACAGCAACAAATGTAGCACTCTGGTGCTGAAGGTTGATAGTAGGGAGCAGGGGAAGAGGGAGTGTATATAAAAATGATGTACTTTCCATTTAATTTTGCTATGGACAAAATTCCTTTTAAAAAAAATAATACTTCATAACCAAGTGAAATTCATTTCAGGAATGAAAGGCACCCCAATGGAAATGAGCACAACTACTACTCAGACTTGGTATCTCATATAATTATGCACTAAAAGCAATCAAGGCTTTGTGGAAAATGATTGATTCCATGGCTGAGGTAGCAAAAACTATAGGTTGGTCTAGAACTTATTATTATTCCAGAAAGTAGGGAATGCTCAAAGACAAAATAAATAATTGACTGGAACATGGTAGAAGGACACAGGAGTCAGTTGAAGAATCACCCAGTGGCCAATTCTGGGAAAACTAGAACTATTAAAACCTATAATCCATTAGGAAAAAATAGGAGTCTATGAAAATTAATTAAGAAGAGTGGAGTCTTGATTACAGTAGAATGTCAAGTGTAACAGATAATTGTTGACTGAATGTTGAAAACAGAAGGTCATCCTTTTATAACTACCATACTGACAATTAATCAAGAATGGTCACAACAGGCTAAATTTAGGGAAAATTTTTGATGAGGAAAGGCATAGTCTGGTCTTAAAGTGTCTCTTTAAGTGTCACAGAATTCTTATTAACTGCAAAGGAAAAAATAGTAACTGTTCAGTAGAGAAACTGTATAACTCCTTGATGGAAGATCAAAGTTAACATGGGGACACCTTGTGTTTGCAGATGTGATATCCTGTGAAGGATATAATATCAATTATACATTATAAGTACTAGAAATACAGATTCAAATCGAATCTTAAGGAAACATCACCCAAATCCATAAGGAGGAATTTTCTATTTAAAAGTGTGGGAGGGGGAGGTCATTGTGGTGAGTGCCTGCAGTCTCAGCTACTCAGGAGGTTGAGGTAAAAGGATCACTTGAACCCAAAAGTTTGAAGTTTCTGTGAGCTATGACAACATGGTACTCTAGCCTTAAAACAGAGGCTAAAGTCTCAAAACAAACAAACAAGTAAACAAATATAAACTCTGTGTGTGTGTGTGTATGTATGTGTGTGTGTGGCAGTGGTTGGAAAGGTGATGAGAAAGGCTGAAACAATGTTCTAGTTTAAAGGAAACTAAAAAGATATGATGACTAAATATAACACCTGGCCCCATACTTTGTTTGTTTGTTTAAATTTTTTTAGAATATTATGGAGGTGAAAACATTTTGATTGCATAAATAGCTTTCGTTACATTTGAGTTGAAGTTGTAAGTGTGCCCATCACTCAAGAGAGTATGCATTGTACCCATTAGGTGTGAATTTACCCATTTCCTATTCACTCTTGCACCTACCTGATTTTTGATGAGTGTTATTCCCATATGTGCACATAAGTGTTGTTTGATTAGTTCCAGGCCCTTTACTTGATCCCATACTAAAGGAAAGCAAATGCTGGAAAAAGTCCTTAGATCAATTAATGGAATTGAAATATAAATGGTGAAGTAGTGTATCGATGTTAAATTTATTAAAGTTAATAATAATATACTATTATGTGAGAGAATTTCCCTTTTCTTAAGAAATATACACTCAAATATGCAGGAATAAAGCTCATAATGTAGGCAACTTACTCTCAGATAAGACATCTCAGATTTAAAAAATGTATATGTATATACACATACACACACACACATTCATACAGATGTATGGAGAGAGAATGAGAGAATGAGACACAGGATAGAGATGATAGCTCAAATCATAAATCAAATTAGGTAGAATGTTTTCAAATGACTGAATGTACACAAAGTGTATAATGTACTATTCTTATTCTTACAACTTTTCTGTGAGTTTGAAATTATTTCCAGATAAAAAGATTTTTCTTTATGACATGTATCTGTCGGTGATGACACAGGAAGTTCTGCATAGTAAATTATGTGAAAAAAGCACAGTACTATAAAATCTGTATAATATAATTTTGTTTTGTAAATTTAAAAGACATTAAAATCAGAGAGGGGTGGAGAGTAAGAGAGAATGAGAGAGAGGTATACAATAAGAGAACTTCTCTGGAAAGAGATTGAAACAGATTGTTAACCACATGATTTGTACAGTATTGGTAGGGGAGCCTGAAAAGGTAGGAAAAAAGGATTTGTTTTTCCCTTTTATACCACTTTTGCTATTTTTTTTACTTTGGAAATTTATTTTCAATGAATTAAAAATGGATGATGAAAATATATTTCCTTTTATTATATAAGACAAATGTCAAAGTAAATATAAATAATATTTTATCAATTGGGTTTAATGTTAAATTTCATCCAATATGTAGTTTGTATGTTTTTAATATATTATTAACCAAAATATGGTATTTGAAGGTATTGAAGGTCTGGTCCTGGGGAAAAGGACCCTTTCTATCTATTTGTTATTAAAGGAAGAACTTGAAATTGTGAGGATTCTTTGGGTCCAGAATATACGAATGTTCAAATTCAAACTGAAAAGCAGAGTTCAACTTTAAAGTGGTGTTACAGGTAAGACAAGAATGCCTCCAGCCTACCTCCCTTCTTGCTGTACTCAGTCACAGGCCTTTATAGAGGAATGAAAAAGTGGCTCTTCTACTCTATGTGGTAAAAGAGGTGAAGAAATGGGTTTTTAGACATCTAAACCTGATACAATTCAACTGCTTAGACATCTAAATCTGATACAATCCAAACCTGCTATGGTTTGGACATGGTTGTCTTGTCCTTACCGAAGCTCCTGTTAAAATTTGACCCCAATTGTTGAGAGATGGGGCCTCTGGGAAAGTGTCTGGGTTATAGAGATGGATCCTTCACAAGTGGTCTGGTGCCGTTGTCCAAAGAGTGAGTTCTCATTCTTGACAGCCTGTGTTAGTTCTCTTGGGAATAGACTACTTGCCAGGATAGTGGTCTAGCATAGAGCCAGAAAGTCTCTCCGGCTTCCTCCTCTTTACATGTGTCTGCTTCCCCTTTGACCTCTTCTGCCATGTTGTGACTTAGAACAAAAGCCCTCACCAGAAGCCATGGCCCTGCCTTTGAACTTCTCAGTCTGCAGAAACATGTACTAAAGAAAAATCTCTTATAAATTACCCAGTTTCAGGTATTCTTTTATAGTGACACAAAACAGACCATGACAATATCCAACAAAGAAAATTTTCCTTCTCTGGGGTACTTTTTAAAGCATCAACTCAGCTAGTTAAGACCTCCTAAAGCCATGCCCAAAAGCCCTCTAAAGGACTGCCTCTCAAATGTAACAGTGCCTATGAATCGCCTCAGGTTCTTATTAAAATGCAGATTCTGATGCAGTAGGTCTGGGAGAAGCTTCTGTCTGTATTTCTAACAAATTCTCTGGTGGTACTGATGCTGTAGTTTATGGACAAGTTGACTAGGAAAAGCTATAAAACATAGGTAAGAATGGAGCATAGGCTTGAGTTTTTCCCTGCTTATCTTTTTAAAAAATCTAGTTATGTTATTCCTGCTTCTGTCATCCTATGAGTTCTCAGGGCTCCTTGAGAGCAGACACTGTATTACACTCAACTATCTATTCTTGTCTGGACTGGGACTATCATCACCAAAATTTCTGTCACATGGAGCCTTTAAAAAGAGATACTTGTAAAATGTCCCCATCTGGTATTTTTAAAGCTAATGGTTATGATGTTAAAGAAAAATAAAACAAGCAAACAGCTAACTAGTTGTCTATTTGGTACAAGAAAACGCTTATAATCATGCTGAAAACACCTTATTCTGGCAAAAAAAGAAAAGAAAATATTGTGGACCTAATCTGTGGGGAAGATCCAGCCCCCAAGCGTGTCTCAAGCTGTTTTAAGAAGAGTTGCTTAGGAAGCACATTCTTATATGTGCGTATATATGTTGCATTAAGTCCACAAGTAGACTCTGTATAAAGCACAAATTATGCATATTACTTCTGATAGCAACTATTATCTTCAGTCTGTTTCTCGTACAAGCCCATCAAGGAGAAAACAGCACTATCTGCCTCAGGACCTACTTCTACAACCATTACACCTGTGGGAGACTAATGGTTAATTGTCCCTTGCAAAAAGGATATGCACAGAAAGGTACAGGAAAACTCATAAAATCCATGGAATATTAATCATAGTGTAAAAATAATTCATCTCTCAAGATAAGTGACTTGGTAGGAAACAGCTCAGGTTTTATTAAAGACTGAAGACCCCATTGCATTTCCCCAAACAGTTTAAAAGGAAAGTCTGTTGACATCAAACACATAGTCCACATGGATTAAATTAGGTCACTCTTTGTGTTACAGTTTAAGATTTCATAAAGTAGAGCTTGTGGTTAAATCATGTGTTTCGGTTCTGAAGGGCTGGTTGATGACTTCCCAATCTCTTCAATATTGTACCATTAGTGACATTTACCCAAGCACCATATAGCACTTTTCAATCTGGTCTTAATAATCCAACCCCCACTTTTATAGCCCACTCCACATTTGATTTCCAATAAACAAATATTTGTGGTATGTCCGTGGGCTGTTTGACCACTGGCATATTTGGCTCAGGATAGCATTCCATGAAGAAAGGAGACACATCTGTGACCCCTGGGTTAAATGTTGCTGGGAATGGGATTTCATGGAAAGCACTGAGTCTTTTTTTTTTTTTTCTTTTTTGAAAGGTTTAGTGACAACTGAGGGATACCAAACTGGGACATCTGTTCAAAGGAGGACAATTATTCAAAAGAATCTAACTAGGAATGTTTCTTCTCCTCCCACCTCCCTCACTCTAGTTGAGATCCCCAAATGCTAAAGCTTTAGTGGGTTTTTAGATAAGCAGGAAACTGAGAAGACAATGGAAAGAAAAGATTTCCTTTATACATATGCAAGGTCTCCAGATGCTTCAGTTTCTCTACTTAGCTGGACTCTGGGCATAGACTTAACCACTTGGGAGCTCACATAGACAAGGAATGTTTATTCATCTCAATACCTTCCTGTTTTCAGGATTAAAGACTGTCAAAAACAAAGACATCAGCAAGTCCATGCTGTCTGTCTTGTTTCACTTAATTCATTTTGTTTGCAGTCATAACAGGCATGTTATTTATTTAGTTGTAAGTACATACCAAAGTAAGGATGCATTCACTTTAATCCTTTAATTTAACAAGATCACATACTTTAGGAAGCCAAAGGCTTTACAGCAAGATTAGAATAAAGAGTTCTGTTTCCTCTTAGATTAAAATAGATATCCTGAATATTTGATTTGTGGTATATCATTATGGTTGATATTTAGGTGCTCTCTTGCAGAGGTCTAAATTAGTATGTTTATTAAATTCCCTCTAAGTGGCATTTTACCCACTGTGTTTACATTTAGAATCATCTTTCATGATAAAGTCTGTCATAAAATGGGAAAACTGATTTACTGCCTACATTTCTTCCAAGTTTGGTAGCTAAGACCCATCTGTCAACAGAAATAAAACATGTACACACACACTGCACACACACACACATTGTTTCCTTAAAAGATCTGAGGCCTTCTAGCCCACTTCCCTTCTTAGTTAAGTTTTGCTTTTCTGATTCTTGCCAAAAGTTTTCCTTTACTCTGTTAGGAGGTCAGACCAGGTTTATGTTCAAAATCTTCTCTAGCCTGATAAGGTTTAGGCACAAACAAACTTTTGGATAAGGCATGGTATATTTGGCAAACCACAATTCAAGCATCTAAACTTGAGATACATATTGAGATAAATTTTAAAATAAATCATCAGTTTGCTTGATATCCCCCCCAAAAAAATATATGTTAACCTGTGAATGGAAAACTTAAATGGTTACAATAAAAAAAAAAAGACTCAAAAGAGTTGATCAGTTTCCACAAAGGTTCTGGAGTGGCCAGCTTATATGTAGATGACTGTCCCTTGGTCTGGCTGGCCTGCAGGCAAGTGAAGAAGACATCTGACAAATAATAAGATATTTCAGAGGAAAAACCTGGCAGCATGAAGATCTATCTTCCAGAGTGTCCTATGGTGGCTGGACCTCCCACACTGGTCTTCCCTTTACACAGAAAAGTGGAGCCAACTCCTCCCCAGCTCCCTCTACCAACGACTGTCCAACCTCTATTTTAATTCAAACTACCAGCAGAGTAAAAACACCCCATCAAACCAGGAGCACACCTCATGCTACAGTGATTTATCAGGTTAACTAATCCAAACATTGGGCAGTTCTGAAGAATTGGTATTCACTGTGGAGTGAGGGAAGAGAGAGAAATATCTGAAGAAGGGGCAGGTGTCAGGAAGGAAGTTAGGCTTTGGAGGGAAGAAGTAGTTTGTACACAGCAGAAAGAGGGGTTAAACAGGCCTGAGTTCATGCTCCTCCAGCTTCATCCTCATTTGTAAGGCAGTGTTCCAAACAGCACTACACATAATGATTCATTTAATCCTTCCAACAACCCTAGAAGATACACACTATTAGTATTATTTTCTTCATTTGGCAGGTGGGAAAACTAAGGCACATAAAGTTTAAGTAACTTGCTCAAGGTTCCACTGAGGAGAGACACTGAGAAAGGGGCTTCAAGGAGAGTGGGAGGAAAATCTGACCAGCTGCACCAGGAAGTCTGGAGGGCCTATAAGAATATAGGTATGAAGTAACCTAGGTAACCAATGACCAGTAGGAAAAGACAATAAGCAATGATGAATAGAAAAGGGCAATAATGCCTGGCAGTGCAGGAAGACTAGGAAAGACTTACAACCTATTTCAAAGCATTTACACCCCCATACTGCCCCCGTGCATGTCTTTCTCACTCTCTATCCTTTATGAAAGGGACCCACTGCCACCTCTCTTTGGAAGTGCTCTAAAATTTCTCTTTGTTCTTTCTAAATAAAATTTCTCTTTGTTATACTAAAACTTGTGCAAGTTACTTTTACTTCCTAGTCACACTGCCGGTGCTGCTCCAGTTTTATTTTCAGTTTCCATTTATTTTGGCTTTCAATTACTGCCGTGCCTCAGTTGAACTTTCTGGCTCAGCTGAGTAATTGAATCAGGTCAACTGGGTTAAAGGAACTGGGATCCCCAACCCACAACAGCCACAACTAGTTCAAATTCCAGTTTGGAATGAACTGGTTCAAAGAGTCCACATTCTCAATAAACTTTATTCTAACTCTATGATGTCCCATAAAGTAAGTGATTTAACCTCTGAATTTCAAGGGTCAATTCAAGAAACTAAAGATAAAAACTCCAAGTTGTGTTGTGAGAATTCCATGTGAATATGCATGATAATCATGAAAAATGGATTTCCTTCATGAAGAGATTAGAGATCTACAGAAAAGGTAATAAAGAGGACATGAAAGGGGAGTTTCGCTGGCCTCACACTTGGGCTGGCATGTTTCCTGGGCTTCCCACCAGTGCCCCACATGTACCCAAACTACCAGGCTACACCCCAGATCAACTGCTCCTCTAGCCCTGTTTAGAGGTTAATGAACAGCTGCATGAGTAGGACCATAGGGCACTTTCATCTCCAACACCACAGAAAGGAATAGTCATGCAGAGAATATTAATAACAAGCCAAATCCTCATCTTCTGGAACTGCAATGGAAAACTTGGGTTATTTGACTCAATATGTTTTCATTCTCACTACATGAGCAAAATTCCTTAGCGCTAACCAGGCAAGAATTGCTTCCATTTACCAGAAACTGCCTTTTTCTCTTTGCTTTATATTTTCCAAAGCAAGACACTGTCTTTGATGTTGTCACATGAACAAATATGCATTCACTGCCCACGAAGTTTCTGGAGCAGGCTATAGCAAGACCAGCAGAAACTGCCTGCAACTGGGGATTAGAAAAAGTGGGTCCCCCACTCTTCTGGATAACCCCTGACTTAACCCCTCCATATTTCCTAGCTGTTCTCCTATAAACTGGGCTATCTCTCTTATTCCTTTCTAGTTATAACTCACCGAACTATAAGGCACTGTACTTGCTATTTGAACAAAGCAATTAATTAAAAAGTGGGCAATAGAAATCCCTCAAATTTATACTTTGGTCCTGAATTGAAATTTAGTAAAACTAAAACCATCACTGAATTTTGTCCTACCTGCTTGGATGTGTGGCACCAACAAAAGAGACATGTACTGAGCTATCACAGAAATCCCTAAAGGTTCAAGTAATTCTCTGGTGGTAACTTGGCTGTGTGAGTCTTGTAGTCTTGTTAACTTTTTCCAAACACTTGTTAATACATGTTTGTTCAGTAAAAAAAAAAATCATTTCTCCCATCCATCACTATACACCAAGTCCTCCTCCTCCAAGTCCTTGCCCTTGTTCCCTCTGTAAGGATACCTCTCCCCCTAGGTCTTCCCGAGGCCGGTGCTTTCTCACCATTCAGGTCTCACCTAAATGTTATCATCTCTAAGAGCCCTCCCTTAATCCTCCAATCTAAAGTCATTATCCATATTATTACTGTATAAGTTTGCTAGGGCTACTATAACAAAGTATCATAAATTTGATGGTACAAGCAATAGAAATTTATCATTTCATATCATCTCATAGTATTAGAAGTCTGAGATCAAGGTATTAACAGAGTTAGTTCCTTTTGAGGATGATGAAAAAGAATGTTCCATGTCTCTCTCCTAGCTTCAGGAAATGTGCTAGGGATCTTTGTAGAAGCATGTCCTGCCTTCATCTTCACATGGCATCCTGCCCTCATGTGTGGCTGCCTTCACACTTTCTCTTCTCATGTGGATATCAGCCATGTTGGATTAGGGGTTCACCTTACTTCAGTATCACCTCATCTTAACTTAGCTAATTATATCTGCAATGACCCCATTTCCAAATAAGTCACATTGCAAGGTACTGGGGACAATGAACTCATTGTATAAATGAAAGAGGCATTAGTGAACCAATGATAATTACCCTTTTACCTTTTCTTCACTGAAGATATTCCAAGCTTATTTTTGATTTCCATGTATTTATTTCTCTTTATTTCCCATGTGACAAGATTCTAAATTGATTCTAAATAAGATTATAACCATTTACACTCAAGTCCCAAGATTTATAATAGATAAAATGTTAGATGTGAGGAAGATTACTAACAGAAAGATCAGAAGCTAAGAGGCTAATAGTAGATTTGATCCATGCTTCTCATTAGATCCAGGAATGGGCCCACAAATCTGGGGAACTTACTAAAATGTACATTCTGCTTCAGTAAGTCCAGGGTGAACACCACAAGATTCTGCATTTCTTTTTTTGTTTGTTTGTTTGTTTGTTTGTTTTTTTAAGATTCTGCATTTCTAATAAGCTCCCAACAATAATCATACTGCTGGTCCCTATACCACACTTTGAATAGTAAGGGATTAGATGATAGATTCATAAAAAGAAAATAAAAGTGTTCAAAGAATGAAGAGAGGATATTTGTGAGAAGATTACTTCATTAAGAGCTGAATTCTGGTTACCCCTTCCCAGAGGAAGAGATGTGTCTGTGGAAGATGCTGCGTTCCAAACTCAAGCTTAGGGGACCATTTGGAATTTGCCATGAGACTACTGAATTTAGAAGGGGGACTGATGAGTCTCATTCTCATCATGGAAATCTAACAGGTTAAAGATTGGGCTGCTAGTTGCACAGATGGAAAAAACAAAGGACAGACCTGTTTAGAGCAGCACAAATTTCCAGAGTTACTCAGCAAAAAGAACGTGTGAGAAATGGGCCCTGTACTGGAAAGCAACTGTCCCTCAATAGCATCACTCAAATAGGAATTCTTCCAATTCAATTTTTACTCCTCCACCTCAATTCTCCACAGCGGGAAGAGTCAGAAAAGCCACTAACTAAAGAGTGGAAAAGAAGGCCAACCATGAAAGAGGGGAAACCACTCACACTGTTTCTTAGACTGCAGGATCTCACCTCCGAAAGGCGAAAAGAAGTAAGTCAAATTGAGATTGTGCTCTCAACTTCCAGTGACTAAAATATTTTATTACCTGAGAGTGACAAGAAAGGTCATAAGACTGCTGAAGTTTTCATGCAGAAGTTAGGGGAAGGACGATTTACACTAAGTAGGTTAGAGACAGCAGGAGACAAAAATAAAGAGGATTTTAGGAATACATTATACATATACTACCCTCCACATTCATTGTGCTGGTGAAAACTACCTGTCCTTAGTGGACGGTAAGGCCAGCAAGAACAGCACCCCCGACTGTGTTACTCCCTACTGTTCCCAGGGCACTGCATTTGCAAGTGCATACCACGCACTACTGATATAGGGTTCCCCCAGTCAAAGCTGGACAGGGAACCCCAATTTCTAGGCCTGGGTGAGCTCAGAAATCAGTCTCCCCCATCTGGAGGCCTTTTCCAGGCCACATTTAAACAGGATGATGAAATAAACAGCCTGGCCAGTTCTAGGAGGATTCTATTGGAGAAGTGAGCACACACCCTCATGCCTAAGGCAAGAACTGCAATGATGGCATTCCTGCGCTATTTTTATGATTATTTTCTGCCTGCTGACTTCTGGCCAACTCTAACACACTTCCCCCAAACCCCCTGCCTGTGGGACAGGAGAAAGGTGGCATTTAAACCCCTAGACTGAAGGGGTAGGGCTTCCCACTTGGGGTCCTCCACTCTGCTGCCAGAGGTTCTGCTGTCCTTCTTTCCTTCTCTTTTCTTCTTTCTGTCAATCAACTGTATCCTGTTCTTTTTGATGGGCTTGGTGGGTTCATTCTTCAAATCTCCAAAATCAAGGACTCAGCAGAGAGAAATTTTAGTAACACTACCACTGCAGTCCCCAAACCCTGGGCCACAGACTGGTGACCTGTTAGTAATGGGGCCACAAAGCAGGAAAGGAGTGGCGAGTGAACAAAGCTGCCTTTATGTTTACAGCAGCTCCCTTCACTCTCACTACCGTCTTAGAGCCCACTCCTGTCAGACTAGCATCAACATTAGATTCTCAGACCCCACTGCAAACAGTGCCTGATCTAGGGTGCTTGGGTGCTTGCTCCTTATGAGAATTTAGTGCCTGATGATGGGAGGTGGAGATGTAATGCATGTGAACCATCCCAAAACAATCACCCTCCAATCCTCAGAAAGATTGTTTTCCATGAAACTGGTCCCTGGGGCAAAAAAAGGTTGGGCATACCGCTGCACTACACAATGGTACCACATGCAAGGGAATGTGATTCCAAGTATAGACATCAAAGACTTGCATGCTTACTACCAAAATTGTCCAGCAAAGGCTGCATAACACTTCTCCCAATAAAATCAAGATATGACTATTACGGCTGGGCACCTGTACAATAGTGGTTACGGGACCAGCCATCGCCCACCAAAGGTGGTGGGTTCTAACCCAGCCCCTGCCAGGTAAACAGCAATGACAACTGCAACCAAAAAAAATGGCCAGGCATTGTGGCAGTTGCCTATAGTCCCAGCTACCAGGGAGGCTGAGGCAAGAGAATGGCTTAAGCCCAGGAGTTTGAGGTTGCTTTGAGCTGTGATGCCATGGCACTCTATCAATTGCAACAGTGAGACTCTGTCTCAAAAAATATATATATATACATATATATGACTATTATTCAACAGATACAAGAAAATATCTTGAGGAAGTTAATTCTTCAAAAATACCTCCTGAGCTAACGATGGCCTGGTATCTTGGCCCTTGAAGATCCCTTGGCTTATAACAAACATCTGACGAATATTTATGAATGAATGAACCAGGGTTTCCTATTTCTTTTTTGATTTTTTTTTTATTTGTTGGGGATTCATTGAGGGTACAAGAAACCAGTTTACACTGATTGCATTTGTTAGGTAAAGTCCCTCTTATAATTGTGTTTTGCCCCCAAAAGGTGTGGCACACACCAAGACCCCACCCCCTCACTCCTTCCCTCTCTCTGCTCTTCCTTTCCCCACCCCTTCCTCATTCTTTCTCTCTCTGCTCTCCCTTCTCCCACCTCTA
>CAUYON010118883.1:0-14679 GCA_963573935.1 Arctocebus calabarensis
CAGCTACTAGGGAGGCTGAGGCAAGAGAATCGCTTAAGCCCAAGAGCTGGAGGTTGCTGTGAGCAGTGTGACGCCACGGCACTCTACCCAGGGCGATAAAGTGAGACTCTGTCTCTACAAAAAAAAAAAAAAAAAGAACCAGTACTGAGGACAGTGCCTGTGGCTCAAAGGAGTAGTTTGCGGGCCCTATATGCCAGAGGTGGTGAGTTCAAACCCATCCCTGGCCAAAAACTGCAAAATATATATAAAGAACCAGTGCTGATATTTGAAAAGGTGTGCTTGCCTTCAGGGATCTTGAGCAAATACTGCAGACCTGTTTCTCTTTCCAAGAACCTCTCCTTTAAGTACACTGATTTCAAAAGTCTTTTCCAATTTCTTTACTTTCTCTGTCTCTCTTTTTTTTTGCAGTTTTTGGCCAGGGTCGGGTTTGAACCCACTTCCAGCATATGGGGCCAGCGCCCTACTCCTTTCAGCCACAGGTACCACCTCTTTTTCTTTCTCTTTAAGAAAGGAAAACCTTTACATAGCTTAACCCCAAAGCCTCCATACAGAAACTAAAACGGCAGGAACTGCAACAGCGACCAGTTTTTCCTGTGGCGCTCACTTTAAAAGTCATAAACCATGAAGCAGTCAGAGGCCAGAGCAGTATAATGATAATAGTAATAATAATGACCCTATCCTTGAAGTCACAGCACCTGTGCTCCTAGCCTCAACCCTCAAGGAGCTACCTGACCCAGGTAAGTCTCCTTCGCCATAAAATGGGGAATCACATCCATTTCTATAAAAACAGCAATTTGCGTTTATAAAGGGTCAACTTCATGCCATGGACTTTACAAGCTACTCCTTTCCATCCTCCAACCATCCTTACAATGAACGAGGAAATGGGGTTTAGGAGGCTAATAAGAACCCCGCTGCACATGCCTCACTGGAGATAGCCAATAACCCTGGTGTCCATACACACTGACCAGGGCCAACGTGAATGTCACACTTCCCTAGACAGATCTGGCATCAGGAGACACTATGTCACACTTCCCTGGACAGATCTGGCACCAGGGGAAATTAAATATTAAACAGGTTAAATGTCTTCATGGGTGTTGCTTTCCCTATACACAGCCCCTGCCCCCGGGCCCAGCTGTCTCCTTATGCTGACAGCTGCACCCTACCAAAGCCAGCCATTCACTCAACATTTGTGGAACCCCCACACTGGGTGTGTCCCCGCCCTCCCTCATCCTGGGGAAAGAGTTGCTTGAGTTGGGGGCAGGGGAAGGAGACTGAGAAGGTCCTCCCGGTGAAGACACTGCTCTAAGACACACATCATGGTTGTTGACTGAAGGTAGTGTGTTCAAATAAAAATGGTTAGCGATTCTGCAACTGTCTAGCCCACCAGTGCAGGCTCTGGCCCCACTGTTCTCTTATTGTTCTTCGTACCCACCTGGTGAGGGAGAAGAGGAGGAACTGTCAGACGTGAGCATCTTTCATCAGGTGTCTCCTATAGGCCAGGCACTGAGCCAGACACTTTTCTGAACCACAACAGCCTTCAAAGTTGGCGTCAGGACCCCAGTTTTACAGATGAGGAAATCGAGCCTCAGAGAAAGGTGTCACCTCCCCAGAGGTGCCCAGAGCCAGGTTCCAACCCAGGACGAGCGACTCTTGACACTCAGTCCACTTTGAGATGCAAAACCTATGCTATGCCTAGTGGCTGTGGGCCAGGACTCCAGGGCTACGAACTTGGATGCCTTTAGGCTAGCTGTAGGGGAAGATGACAAAGGTCTAACTCGGGTTTCTCAACCCTAGTCATAAAGTAGAATCACATGGAGAACATTCAAAAGTTACCAGTGCCCAGGTCACACCAGGAACCAAATAAGTTAAAGTCCAGGGGACAGGGGACAAAAGGACCTAGACGCTCATTTTCGTTCAAGCTCCCAGGAGATTCTAATAAATACCCGGGATTGGGCACCAATGTAGGGGAAGCAGAGCAAGGGGAAAATATAGAGAAATTCTGACTGCAAAGCTGTTCCATGTTGTTGAATTTTCTGTTGGGGGGACAAGATTCTGCAGTCGCTGCCTCTGGGTTAAGCAACTCTGACCAGAGCTGCCGACTGAATGGGTGAGGATATCTAAAAATATAACTCCACCATTCGGCTTTCTGACTCAAATGCCCTTCAACTTCACATGAAGTTTTCTTTCTTGATTGATGCTTGTGAAATGAGGGCATAAACAAAACCATTTTGGATGGTAAAGTGTCACATGAGAAGCTTAAGCAAAGAAGCTAAAGACAGGGATGTGTTTTTGTCAAGTGGCCAAGCTGAGATGAATGACGTTCCCTAAGAATGCACCACGAATGCAAAGCACAAAATAAGGACGTCACTGTATTTTAATAACACCAAGAAAATCAACTGTTTCCTTTTCTCTTTAAAATTGCTACAAGAATTTTGACAAATTTTTCTTTCATCTCAAAGGAAAACTTCAGGTCACTGACAATTTTGTAAGGAACTATTTATTGCAGAATACGAAGAACTACACATTTATAAAAACATTTAATACAAGTGAATGTTCACTTTCATCCTAGTGGAGAGAAAGAGCTGAGTCTGTTCACTGAAGCAAAACCACCACTGAATGAATTGGTGGTTATTCATAATTTCACATGAAAAAAACATAAGCCTTTTGTTAGGGTACCTTGTATGTGTGCAACACTTTCCTTTTTAAAAAAAGTCTTAAAATTCATTCTCACATATTTATACTTACAGAAAAAACTTTATTATGTCCTCATTTACAAGTTGTATGATTTCTATGAAGAAAAGAAGACAAGTGTTATTAGTCTGTTTTAGAGATAAGAACATTGATATTCAGAGAGGTTCAATTATTCTCCCAAGGTCACAAAAAGTTAACAGAAAAGCTGGAAAAAGAAGAAATCACAGCTCATATTTGACATTTTGCACATTCCACATTGAGCACATGTATGTGTATATAAAATGTCCAGTAGAAAAGATAGATTCAAAGAACTAGAATTCTTGTTAGCAAATCTCAACAAGAAATGCGTTCATCTGAAGCAGAACCACTGTTTTAGGTTAGCATGTTTAATCAGAAAAGAAAAGTATAGAATCAGCTTAATGAGTAACATTAACTTGCATAAAAAGCAACTATGTCACAAGCCCTTTTTCTCTTTCAAGTATAAAAACTGACACATTTTTATGATAATCTCAAAGTTTAAGATCCTTAGGGAACACGTCATAAAAGAAAAAGCAGATTATCTGACTGGTTGAATATTAGGCCAAGAATGATTTCATTAAAATAAAATAAGTTAAAAAATAATAAAGTAAGTTTTACAAAAAAAAAATTTAAATAATACCCTAAAAATTTTAAAATACCCTACGTGTTGGGTAGCCCAACAGAGGGAATGAGTTTCTGTACCACTCACCAAAAAAGAAAAACCTGGCTCCACAGCTGCCACCTCTGCCCACTTTCCCAAATAAACCAGGTAAAGGTAAATGAAGCTTCAACTTTTAAAAAGGCTTAAGGTTTTCTAACCTATCATAAATATTTATACTTCTTCTTCTTTTTCTTTTATTTTCTAAGAGGCAGCGTGTTGCTCTATTGCCCAGACTAGACTGCAATGGCATCATCACAGCTCACATCAACCTCCAATTCCTGGGCCCCAGTGATCCTCCCCACTCAGACTTCCCAAGTAGATCTGAGATCACAGATATGTGCCACCACACCTGGCTAATTTTTTAATTGTTGCTAGAGACAAGTCTAGCTATGTGGCCAAAGCTGGCCTCAAGAAATCCTCCCACTATAGCCTTCAAAGTGCTGGGATTACAGGCATGAACCACCACGCCCGGACTGAAACTATTTAGAATTCTTGTATTTAATATCCATTCACTTATTATCATGATAAAAATAACTACAGACACATCCCATAATTCTAACTGTAATGTGAATGGTCCTGCTTGACACGTGGCATAAGGAGAATTTGTGTGTCTTTGTCACCTCTGTACCTTTTTACGTTAGCTGAGCACAATCCTATAAGCTCAGTGTTTAAGAGCAATACTGGACTCAGAAATCATGTCGTCCCTTTTAATGATAAAAATGAAAGAGTTTATATGTTTTGTTCAAGGCCACACAAGTAAATGTGACAGAATCAAGGCTGTACTCTATCCCTCCATGGAGCCATCCTACCCAGTTCAAATTCCAACTTCAACACTTACTAGCAGTGTAGCATAGGGACAGTCACTTAATTTTTCTGCAACTTTACCTATAAAATTGGACTGCCGGACAGCGCCTGTGGCTCATCGAGTAGGGCGCCAGTCCCATATACCGAAGGTGGCAGGGTTCAAACACAGCCTTGGCCAAAGTGCAAAACAGAAAAATAGCCGGGCGTTGTGGCAGGCACCTGGAGTCCCAGCCACTCCGGAGGCTGAGGCAAGAGAATCGCCTAGGCACAGGAGTTGGAGAATCACCTAGGCGCAGGATCCTGAGCTGTGTGACGCCACGGCACTCTACTCTACCGAGGGCAATAAAGTGAGACTCTGTCTCTACTAAAAAAAAAAAAATCGGACAGCCACAGCACATTATATCAACAAAGCCCCTGCAACAGTGGAAAGTGATTAAGAAGAGGGTTAGGTACCATCATCAGCATTATTACACCTCTACCAATTAGATTTACACATGCATTTTTAGAATCAGCTGAATTTCTCATGACTTAAGATGTTTAAGTGTGTTAGTGGACTTATTTTAAGCACTACGTGATTCTTAGGACAGTATCAAAATGTGACCTTGGATTAGTCACTCAATCAAAATGAGCTTCAGTTTCTACCTTTGACAAAAGGAGCTAATGATACTTGTGCCGTCAACCTCACGAGGTTAAAGTAAAGAGTAAGGTAACGAGTGTGAAATATAAAATGCATTCAGAAAGTTAAAAACAAAAGGAAGGAAAGCCAGATGACCTTTCACGGTGGTGTTTTGGGGGGGGGGGTTGTTTGTTTTGTTTTTCTTTTCTGTTCCTATAGAAAACAAGAGCCCCAAATTTTACTACAAAATCATGAAAGATCATAGGTGCGCAATGATTTACAGCAGTTAATTAATTTAATCTTCCTTTATTGTTTGGGGGATGGACACACACCCAAAATTTGGCTTGGATATCAAGACAGAAAATCACATATACACACACACACACACACACACAAGAAGGTACAGAAAGGTTGACTGCTGACATCCTGAAGCTTTCTGGATAGACCAGGGAGCTCCCAAGTGGGTTCACATGGCTGGAGAGAGCAGAAAAAGGAGACTGGCTGGGGGGAGGAGCTGTTGGGTAGAGGTTGGTGCAGCATAATAGGGGTTTCCATGGTTTGAACCCCTCACGGAGCACCTGGGCCTTTTCTTAAGTTTGCCTAGATATAGAGGAAAAGGGGGAAAGGGAGACATGAAGCTTAAAAGCTTTCAGCAGTCAGACATTAAAAACTGGAGTCAGCCTCTTCACGGCAAACCCTGTGAGGTAGACCCCATCCTTGAAGATGAGGAAACCGACACCAGTCAGCTTAGATCCCCTCTCACCGCAGGTATAACCGCAGCTGCCTGACTGCACACCCGCACAACCTACAATTCCCAGACACTGTGAGCTCCTGTCACTCAGGTGACATAAGAAGCACTGCCTGGACCCCACCGGCTTACCCAGCATCAACCAGCCAGTGACAGAAGAGCTGGAAACGGCCTTAATCCATTTTTATCCCAATTAGTGGTTTATGGTTTTCTTAAATTTCTCCACCCACCACAAAAAGGAAACTTCAGGGTTAGGTTCTAAAGCTAACATTATTGTCTGTATTGGGAGAGAGATGTCATTGTCTGTTTAAAAGATCTTCTTTTCATACAGGTAAAATTCCATTTCCAATATACCCAGTAAGCATGAGGTTCTATTTCAGCAAGCACGTGGTCTGTAATGGCTGACATCCATTTCCCTTGTCTGTAATTGGGTAGTGTTCTCTCTGTCTGTCTTTCTCTCTTTCCTCTCTCTCTTCTGTTGGCACTTTTTGTTTTGTTTTCTGCCCCATAGAAAACGGACGTCTTGGGTATCACTTCAAAATCGCTAAAGACTGAATTTAAATCATTAGGAATCAATTGTTTATGGTTATAAGGCTCTGAATTATCTCAGTAAATCCTGTGCAACCAAGTCCGATCAGCTTCCAAATTGGCTAGTCTCTCCTATTGGAATTACAGTTGCTTCATCTCTTCAACTCCGAACTTAGAGCATCGGTATTGCTTTTCCTCAGGTGGGCAGTGCTCACTCAGCCAAGCCTGCCTCCAATGAGAGCTACATAGGAAACCGGAATCTGTTTTGAGCCACTTGGTTCTGCAACATTGATGGATTAGTTCATGACTGTTCTGAATGAATTAAATTACATATCAAATCACTACTTGGGACAAATCACAATATTTATGTTTCTCCGTGCATCATTTTAGGGACCCCTAAAGAGCTCCCTCCCTTTTTGAAGCTTTCTTACATCTATTTTTTAGAGTCACCAAAAAAAAAAAAAAATCGTACATTTGTATAAAATTCCTAATGTCCAGTCCTCTTTCCCATTGAAAATGACATGCACTCTAACCTACCTTCTCCTGTCCATTCCTACTACAGCCTGGGTCTAAATCAACTATTTCCTTCAAGGATAAAATTCAGACGTTTAAATAAAACAGGAGTTCCATAGAAGCATCCAGGCAACTCATTTCTTCAGAAAAAGTTGTATAAATCAACAATCAATGGGGGAAATTAGTACGAGTCCATTCTCTAGTTTTATTTTACAGTTCTTTTCGTTTTTGCAAAAGCAAGATTTTGTTCTTTTGGTTAGAACAGTGCCAACTGGCATTTCCCAAGGAGCTGTGATGCCCCAAACCTTCTCCTGATGCTGCCATCACACACATTCATCACCATCACCATCATCCTCTTTGAGGAAATTAAAGCTTATTGAAACTAGTTAACAAAGAAAGGACAGATTCAGGTTCATAATTTGCGTTTAAAGAAAAAAAGGATTCTAGGAAAACAGCAAAAAATCTGACTGTCAAGGTCAACCTTCTCCTTTATTTCTGTTTTTTAAAAAATCCTATCATATCAAAAGAGTAGCCTTTTTTCTCCACCGAAAGAACCTATTTGAGCATTCTCAAAGTAACTCTTCAATACTGTATCAAATTTATATGAGACATGGTCCTCCACCTAAACGTAAGAAAGCAAGCATGGGATCCCAAATTTGTTCCACATTCACGTGGTTTAATTTAATCATTTCAGAGAAATTCGTTATACGCCGCTAGCCAGCAAGAGAAACCGGTATTTTCTACCTGTACATACATTGCTACCAAACTGCCTACTGAAAATGTTTGTCAATAGGTTTCTACCAGCGTTAACGTACTCCATGTATTATTTTCCGCCAAATTCTTTTGGAAACACCACATTTGCGGGAGGCTGTCGGCCACGTCCCATCCCTCGCACAGACCCACGTTTCCTGGAGGCGTCTCTGTGCCCCGGTCACGCCCTAGCCTCCAGCCCCACGCTTGCGCCCCGAGAAGCGTCCGGTAGGAAGGCGACACTGCAAGCCCCCCTCGCAGAACCCCCTTGAATGGCTCCCACTGTTCCAACACTCCCTGCTAAGCTGAGAAAGAAAGAACTGGTCACAGGCGAAGGGGAGGCAGCTGCTCTCTCGGCCTCTGGCTGCCTTGACGGCGCCCTCACAGGTCGAGAAAGGAAAGGAAAGCGCCCATCTCCTGACCCAAGGTCCACCATCACTTGCCTCCCACATCGCACACCCTCAACACACACAGGGACCAGCGGAACAGGGTGCAGGGCCACCTGGATATTCACTGGACACCTCGCCAAGGACGCTTGGGGCGGGCTCCTCTGCACTGCCAAGGCGGGCATGGAGACCGCGCTCCAGGGCAGCTTGCTCGGCCGGGCCCGAGCCGGAAGGGGCGCGCCCCGAGGTGGCCAACCGTAACGCTGAGAGTGCCAAGCCCTGGAGCGACACGCCCCGAAAGCCCGGGCTGGCACCGCCGAGGAACCAGGGTAGGCAGACGAGCAGCGCTCGCCCGGAGGTCAGTGTCCACGCGGGCTGGGAGGCTGGATCTATTCTCTTCCCGAAGTAGGAGAAGCGAGTCTCCGGCGTGCTGGCCCAGTGACCGGCAGCAGCAGTAGCACAAGTGGGAGAAAGAGGCCGCCGGTCCTCGGACAGCAGCCTGTACTGCGCCCGCGGCTTCCACTCACCTGGCAATTGGCACCGGAGACTCCGGCGGGGCAGGTGCAGCTGTAGCCCGGCTCTCCGGCGTGGACCGAGTGCTGCGGGCCGGATGCAGCGCGCGGGGTGCACACACCCCCGTTCCGGCAAGGCTGGGAGGCGCACGGCCCGGGCGCGGACAAGGGCTCAGCGGGCACCGGGCTGGCCAGGCAGCAGCCGCGGGACCCCGCACCGAGCAGCAGCAGCAGCAGCAGTAGGGCCAGCGCCGGCCACAGCTGCGCACCGGGCGCCTGGGCGCAGCGGGTCGGCATGGCCGGCGGGGAGGTCGCGGGAGCCGGGCCGGTAGGCGGTGGCGGCGGTGGTGGCAGCGGCGGCGGTGCTAGCGGCGGCGGCAGTGGTGGCGGTAGCGGCGGTGGTGGCGGCAAAGGCTGCTCAGCGAGGCGGGGAGCCTCTTGCAGCTGCGGGATCCGCGGTTCCCGGAGCAACCGCGGGCGGGGTCTGCGGGGCGGGGTCTGCGGGGCGGGGCCAGAGGGGCGGGGCCAGAGGGGCGGGGCGCCAGGCGGGCGGAGACTGGGGCGAAAGCGGAGAGGACACCCTTCCCCCGCAGGGAGTTGGGGAGGAGTTGCAGGAAGGCGGCACGGGGACCCGAGGGGCGGCTTTGTCCTAAAGAAGCGCCAAGGGGCAGAGGTGGGGGCGCGGGCCTGGGCAGGAGCTGGGCACGCTGGGGCAGGAAGGCGGATGCTGCAGCGCGGAGGGAGGCCGCACACCCGCTGGCCGGGCTAGGGGCGGAGGCGCGGAGGGCGGCCCGGGCTCGCAGCACCACCCGCCGGCTCTTGGCGCAGAATCTACCAGACCGCGGCGGGGTCCAGCTTTACCTCATCCCCAGGGCTGCTCCGCCCTCTCCTGCGCCGCCGCGACCCCAGCGCCGAGACGCTGGCTGAGCCGCCCGGCTTGCGAGGCAGTGATCTTGGGTCTGCACGGCCAGCCCGGGAGTCCTTGTCCTTGGTGCTGACCGAGAGTCTCCCTGTCCGCCAGTCCTTCCCCGAGCTCGGAGCCGGCCGCACCACCCAAATGTCTGATACTAGCATGTGAGAGTCGGAAGTGGCCTCGGGATCAGGGTGTCCAACCCTGACGTTGAACCGAAGAGGAAACTGAGGCCCAGACAAGCTGGACTGAAACCCAGTAGGTCAATTGACTCCCCGCCCAGACCGCTGAACTGCTGAAAGAACAGTTCGGAAGTGCAAGTGCGCAGAGGCCCCTGCAGCGAAAGGATTCACTACAGGACTCGGAATCAAAGGAGCCTTCTCTCTGACCTACTTCGGGGGGTTCTTCTAAACTACCGCTCAAGCCCTGCATAATAAAACTCACTGTCCTCCGCCTGCCCTTTCACAACCTCTGCTATGCACCGACTCCCAGGTAGACGTTACTTTCTCATGAAGGTGACCAGACCAAATGAAAAAAGAAAATGTGACTCCCGTGGATTGATAGTCTGGGTGAATTTTTCTGGCAACACAAGAATAAGTTTTGTAAAAAAAAAAAAAAAAAGGCCAGGCATTTTGTGCAAGGTAGAGACTCCACATGAACCCGTGCTCAGAAGTGCCAGGGGCTGCTAAAAGTCCTCCAGTAGAAACCAGAGGCAGACTACGTGGCCTCTCCCTGTCCAGTTTAGACACAGAAGCAAATGTCACACGTTTGAGCTTTAGGAGATGCCTAAAAATGTATGTGACCGTTGCAGAAAATCACGGAACCCTAGACACCTGTGCTTGCACCAGGAAAAATTCCTACCTCCAAGTGGTTTGAAACAGTTACTACAATTTCCTGTACACCTGCGGTCTTTTGTCTAAGACCTCCTCTTGTTAAAAATTTTTAATTTTGGCTCAGCGCCTGTGGCTCAACAGGCTAAGGCGCCAGCCACGTACACCTGAGCGGGTGGGTTCGAATCCAGCCCGGGCGCCAAACAACAATGACGGCTGCAACCAAAGAATGGCCGGGCGTTGTGGCCGGCGCCTGTAGTCCCAGCTACTTGGGAGGCGGAGGCAGGAGACTCGCTTGGGCCCAGGAATTGGAGGTTGCTGTGACCTGTGATGCCACTGCACTCTCTCCAGGGTGACAGCTTGAGGCTCTGTCTCAAAAAAAAAAAAAAAAAAATTTAATTTTGTGCCACGCCAGCACCCTCTACTGGTACTAATCTCATCAATCTGGTGGTTCTTCCACTTTCGCTGCACTCTTTCCTAAAACTAACTTCCTTATATCCTGGACTGTGGACGGTGCTGCCCACTTCCATCCATCAACCATTAAGACGTGTACACAGTGGGGGGCGTCTGTGACTCAAAGGAGTAGGGCGCCGGCCCCATATGCCATAGGTGGTGGGTTCAAACCCAGCCCTAGCCAGAAAAAAAAGACATGTACACAACTGAAGGAAAATGAGTTTGAAAAAAGATTGTGAGATAAAAGCTCATTTCAGTTTATTTTTGTGTAAACAACCCTCACATCACTTTGAAATATGAGTGAATTAATAGTAGTTTTATTTTCTGGATGCCTATTACTGGATTTTTGAGATAATGTTTTTGTTTTGCTTTTTTTTACCTCAGCCTCCCGAGTAGCTGGGACTACAGGCATCTGCCACAACACCTGGCCTTTTTGTTGTTGTTGCAGTTGTCATTGCTGTTTTAGCTGGCTAGGGCTGGGTTTGAACCCTCCGGCCTCGGTATATGGGGCCAGCGCCCTACCCACTGAGCCACAGGCACCACTGAGATAATGTCCTTTTTTTTAAGTATTCTTTCCTTTATTATTATTATTATTATTATTATTATTATTATTATTATTTTAAGACGCAGTCTCACTCTGTTTGCCCAGGGTAGAGTGCAGTGGGGTCAGCCTAGCTCACTGCAACCTCAAAAGCCTGGGCTAGAGAGCCCTTCCTTGCCTCTGCCCCCAACCCCAGTAGCTGGGACTATAGGCACCCACCATGCCACTTCTATTTTTAGTAAAGACAGGGTCTTGCTCTTGCTCGGGTTGGTCTCAAACTCCTGAGCTCAAGCAGTCCTCCCACCTTAGCCTCTCTGAGTGCTAGGATTACAAGCATGAGCCATGGCACAGATATTAGATAGATATTATGGCACAGACAATACAAGACCCTTTCATTTTTCTCCCAGACTAAAAAGAAAGATTAAATCTTTCAGCACCCTTGCTTATAGGTGGAGCAACATAATTAGCTCTGGATAATAAAGCATGGACTTTTATGCACCATGCAAGCATGAAATGCTAGTGCTATTATCTAATAATACTGGCTGTATGATTAACTGAAAGGTAAAAATTCAATTATCCAGCCCTTTCATTTATATCATTCCAAACTTACAGAACACCAAATCTTCATCCTGACCTGTCTCACTTCCTTTTTTGATAGAAACCCCATATTTATAAGTCAAAGGTAAAATATACAAATAAGGTGTCTTGGAGTCTCAAAGTTTGGCAGCTAAGAGAATTTATACGAGAATCAAGATGTGAATTTATCTCAGCAGTAAAAATGCCAAGCTAAAATAAGTGAAATGGAATATGAGGTGAATGATAGTGCATTTGGCCTTACTATTTGCCAGGATGTCTACTGGTCCTCCTTCCAGAAACTTCTTTGTAGGACTGTACTTTCCTGCTCCCCCTTGACATTAGTTGTGTCGGTATGACTTGCCTTGGCCATAGAAATTTGGGAGGAGGGGATAGTGTGCACCAGCCCCAGGCAGACACCTTTAAAATCCAGTGCATAACTCCCTGTGTTCTTTGCCCCTTACCATGATTACCAGCAAGATTCCAAGGCGTGCAATGGCGCTTTCTCCAGCCTCTGTCTCTGAGGGAGGACCATTCAGTGAAGCAGTGCGAATCTGTAATGGCCATGTGGGGTGAGTAAGAAAAAAACCAAGTCATTTCAACCCACTGAGTTCCAGCAAAGTAAAATAACACAAATTCACACATTAGTAAGTGGCAGGACAGGACCGACTGATCTCAATGAGCCACACATCATGACTAGCTTTCTCTTATTCTGCCAGATAGAAGGCTGGATTACGTCAGGTTTCCAGATTTGATCGGATAGAAAAATATCAAAAGTTGGGGGAACACATTTCTTTTCATAAATCTACTTCAGAGTTACAACTCAACTATATTACAACCATAGAGTATCATCAACATTTTACAAACCAATGCAAATAGAACTTATTTTTTTTGTATGTTTTTTCACAAATAGAGAAAAAAATCACTTCCCAGGCCAGCACAGGTTCACAGACAGTCATCACTGTCAGAACCACTGTCAACCACTGGATTCTGTGAGAGCAACACTTCTCTTGTAGTGAGGGTTTCAGACTCTGTGACCACCACAACATCCTGAGAAAATGCCATGGTGGAAGCACAGCGTGCTAAATCACAGACTTAAAAACTTGCGTTTAGAAGAAACTGCAAAAGGTACCTAGTATGATCTCCCAGGAGTTGAACTAAGATCCAATATGGAACACTTACATGGAATGATAAATCACCTTCAGCTTACCTGAAATGCCACAGATGTTTTTTGTTTTTGTTTTTGTTTTTCTTTGAGACAGAGCCTCTGGATAGAGTGCTGTACCATCACAGCTCACAGCAACCTCCAATTCCTGGGCTCAAGCGAGTCTCCTGCCTCCACCTCCCAAATAGCTGGGACTACAGGCGCCCGCCACAATGCCTGACCATTTTTTTTGGTTGCAGCCGTCATTGTTGTTTGGCGGGCCCGGGCTGGATTCGAACCCACTAGCTCAGGTGTATGTGGCTGGCACCTTAGCCCGTTGAGCCACAGGCACCAAGCCAATGCCATAGATGTTAACGTATGCATCTATCAATGATTTAGCACCCACCTTCTCCCTCCAAAGCATCTGAGTGTTCTGTGGCCTTTGGCAAGATGATCTCTACCCCTCTCTTACCTGCATGTTGCCTTTAAACAATAATGTCATTCCTGTTGCCTCTTAACACATTCAGTTAACGTTTAAGGATATAAGGGAACACCCTTGCCCCCACAGAGGTTGAGCATGGATGATGGACTAAAGCTAGAGTCAATTTGAAATAAAAAGTCAGCCACACACAAAAAGAACAGACACACTGGCTGGTGACATTTCTGCCATGGAGCACAGCACCAAACAGCCTACTCTGGCCAGAAGAGTTCTGTACAACCAGTGGTGGCACTGGGCAAATTACTCTGTCCCTGTGACCTTCATATGCCATGTACCATGGAGATAGAAGTGCCTACTTTACAGAGCTCTTAGGAGAATTGAATACGTTGCTAGTGAGAACGCAGAGAATATTTTCAGTGTGCCAGGCACGAATATGAGTATATTTTTACATATTGATATGTGTATATTTTTACATACTATCACATTTAATCCTAACACCAGCACCATGAGGGAGAAGCTAAGACTTGCGCCCAATTAAGACACAAATTTGAGGTGAAATAAGGTGAAGTAAAATACCTAAAGTAACCCAGTTTGAAAGTGGTGTGGCCAAGACTCATGCATAAGGACAAGCCTGGCTGAGGAGCTGTCCTTTGAATCTCTGCCCTATCTGTTCTTTTTTTTGTTTTTTTTTTTTTTTGAGACAGAGCCTCAAGCTGTCACCCTGGGTAGAGTGCCGTGGCATCACAGCTCACAGCAACCTCCAATTCCTGGGCTCAAGTGAGTCTCCTACCTCCTCCTCCCAAGTAGCTAGGACTACAGGCGCCCGCCACAACGCCCGGCCATTTTTTGGTTGCAGCCGTCATTGTTGGTTGGCGGGCCTGGGCTGGATTCGAACCCGCCAGCTCAGGTGTACGTGGCTGGCGCCTTAGCCCGCTGAGCCACAGGCGCTGAGCCAGCCCTATCTGTTCTGTGAATCTCCTGCAGTGCATTCTGACACTTAGCAGATACTGCACAGGAGCTACATAGAGAAAGAATAGATACATACATATACACCTGTATGTATAAGTATGATGTGTATCATACGTACGATGTGTACCATATATGCATGTGGGTGATGTGTCATATAGATGTATCTATGAATATGTGGTGTGAGTACACACCACCTGCTGGGATTTGGTTTCCTGGGGGTCGGGGAGTGGGGGGAGAGTGCTTGAGGATTTTAGTTTGTTTGCTCACTTGCTCTTTGTAGGGTAACTAGTACTCCTAACTGGCAGATTCATAGGATACGTAAATGGGATGCCACTCTCTAAAGATCTTTATTGAGAGGAAGATGAGGCATTGAGGAAACTGAGAACTACCCCATCCTGGGCAGCAGTAGAACCAGAATGAAGCCTCAAACTTTGAAATTACCAGTTTATGTTCTCTCCACTTTCCCATAGTACCTTCCCTCTGCTTCCAATATTCCTACCTAACAGTCAACCAACCTAAAAGGTGGTGGAAAAATATAAATAGTAGGGCCAGGCGCAGTGGCTCATGACTGTAATCCTAGCACTCTGGGAGGC
>CAUYON010118889.1:0-13306 GCA_963573935.1 Arctocebus calabarensis
TTGTCTCAAAAAAAAAAAAAAAAGAAAGAAAGAAAGAAAAGAAAAGAGGGGGGTGGCGCCTGTGGCTCATTGAGTAGGGTGCTGGCCCCATATACCAAAGGTGGTGGGTTCAAACCCAGCCTAGGCCGAACTGCAAAAAAACAGAAAAATAACCGGGCGTGTGGTGGGTGCCTGTAATTCCAGCTACTCGGGAGGCTGAGGCAAGAGAATCGCCTAAGCCCAGGAATTGGAGGTTACTGTGAGCAGTGTGATGCCACTGCACCCTACCAAGGGCGATAAAGTGACACTCTGTCTCAAAAAAAAAAAAAAGGAAGGAAGGAAGGGGCTCGGTGCCTGTGGCTCAAGTGGCTAAGGCACCAGCCACATACACCTGAGCTGGCGGGTTCGAATCCAGCCCGGCCCGCCAAACAACAATGCCGGCTGCAACCAAAAAAAATAGCTGGGCGTTGGGGCGGGCGCCTGTAGGCAGAGGCAGGAGAATCGCTTGAGCCCAGGAGTTGGACGTTGCTGTGAGCTGTGATGCTACAGCACTCTACCCAGGGCGATAGCTTGAGGCTCTGTCTCAAAAAACAAAAAAAAGAAGAAGGAAGGAAGGAAAGAAAGGCGGGATGGTGGGTGACATTAGGTAGAGCCTGTCTGGATGAGCGAAGGTGGACACAGTGTCCACCAGAGAGCGCAAGCTAGCCTCAGGACATTGTCTCAGAGAACTACATCTCCCAGGGACCTTCGGAGTACGCGGCCCTTTTCCAGCAGGCGGTGCCGTCCAACGGCCGCTGGGACTTGTAGTTTGGAGGGGATTCTCCGTGTGAACCGCTGCGAATAACCAGTTCCCTTGTCCCCAAAAAGTGAGAGTCTGGGTCTTTTCTTCCTTCCCCGGTTTCCATGGTGATGGTTGCGGCGAAGGCCCAGGTTTTGGCAGCGGCGAGGCCCTCTTCCCACTCCCTCCTCTTCACCATCTGCTCCACCCTCACACCTGGCCCAGAGCCACGGCCACCGCCTCCTCACCCAGGCCCGGGATTCTGCTGCCACTTGGTGGCGCGTGTGGACGGCGCCTCCGGCTACTCCTCCCTTAGAATTAGGAATACGAACCCTCTACCCCTCAGATCAAGAGTTCCAGGCCTGCAGCCCCCTCCTCTCTGAGGACCCGGAGCTTTCTCAAACATAAACAAAATCGTGCGACCCAGAGACCAAACCAGTCAAAGTCGGAGGCGAGAGGCTGCAGTAGTCGGAGGCGAGAGGCTGCAGTGGTCGGTGGCTTCCCGGCCCCAGTCCTTGGCGCCCGCCCGCCGTGCCGTCGGCTCCTCCCACACCCTCGCCCGCAGCATCATGAAAATTTAATACCAAATGCATTTGTGGCCGACGCGAGAGGCGGTGGGTAAATGGGCCCCCTCCCGGGGCCTGGATCTGAAGGTGGATTCAGCGCTGGGGAGCAGGGCTGGTCTGAAGAAAAGGGCGGTGTAGGACCGGGCTGCTGGCCGGGGACACTGAAGCATCTGGGATTTCTAGAGAGGCGGGGCTGGAGAGGGGTGGAGACAGACTCAGAGGGCGGGGAACGATCCTAATGGGAGGCGACACAACTCGGAGGATGCTGAGAGTTCTCAAAGAGCAGGGACAGATGTTCCGGCAAGGGGCAGATTCCAGGGCAGGGACAGATCTCCGGGAAGCAGACAGAATTCAGAAGGCGGGTCTATATCCTAGGGTTTGGGGACAGAATTCAGAATGGGGACAGAAGAGCAGAATAGATTCCAAGGAGCTAGGGGAGGACTCCAAGCACGAGCACAGACAGATTCCAGAGGAGTGGGGTGAAAAAAAGAGTGGGGAGGAGTCTGTGGGGTCGGAACTGGGAACTGGGGGGCTATAACTGCAAGGAATGAAACTCAGAGGGAAGGAAAAAGTAGGGAGGGGATGAAACTCGGGGAGAGAAGGAGCAGGGAGGAGGGATGAGCTCAGAGGGAAAATAGAATTGGTGGGGTTTGTAACTCAAAAGGGGAAAGATGGGAGTTCAAAAGTGGATGGGATCTCAAGGGTGAGGAGAGGGACTAGAGGAGAACCCCGGGTGAGTAGAAGTCGGAGTTGGAATTGAGAACGATAGAACTCCCTGAATGAGAAAAGAAAAACTCTCTGAAAGAGAACGTTGGAACTGGTGCTGATACGGGATGGGGAGGGGGGCTGGTGGGGTGTCTCTAAAGGTCGGGGGGCGGTGGAAACTGGAGGACACAAAAATTAGGACGGATAGGACTGGGGGGAAGAAATGCAGAAGGAAACCTAGAGGAAGATGGAATTGAAAGGGGAGAAAATGCGAGGACGAAATGAGGGGGAAATGAAGTGGTTAGACAAATCTCAGATGGGAATGAGAACTCTGGAAAGGAAAGTAAATCTGGGTAGAAGGTGCTGGGGGGGTTGGAAGAGCAGTAAATAACTAGAGAAGGGACAGAATTAGAGGGCGATGCAACTCCAAGAAGTGAGTTCAGAAACCAAAGTCTTAGGGTGGACGGGAAGGGACTGAAAGAGGATGGGAGGGCTGCAAAGGGGGTGGGACTAGCACACAACGGGAGGAGTCTGCTGGGGAGGGGAGGGGCCTCTGTCTGCCCCGCCCCGCCCCGCCTCCAAGGCTGAGTCCAGTGACAGCCCCCCAGCAGCCGGCTCTCACAGCCTCCTTCCCCCCGAGCGGAGCTGCGGGGCCGGCCGGGCCGGGGCAGACCCCGGTAACCGGACGCGGCCGCCCGGGCCCGCGGGCGGGGGGGATCGCGGGAGGACCAGAGGCAGGGGCAGTCACCATGGAGTTCCGCCAAGAGGAGTTTCGGAAGCTAGCCGGTCGTGCTCTCGGGAAGCTGCACCGGTGAGCCTGGTGGGGGTCCTGGGAGGGGAAGAGTATAAGGACCCAAGGAGGGCTCTCATTACTACCTAGGTGCAGATGGGCAGATGGACAGGCCACACTCTGGCATGGGAGGGTCCACCCATCTGTCCAGTTTTCTCCCTTGAGCTCCGATGGTGCCTTCTCCCTACTCCAGGCTTGTCCATTATCTGGATCATTTTTCTGCACCTCACCCCACCGCAGGCTCTACTCTGTTCTCTGGGACTAGGGATGTCCTTCTCTCTCTGGGTCTCTGATCCCTTCGCCTACCCACCTATCTTTCTGGGTCTCTCTGCTCCCTTTCTCTGGATCTCTACCTTTTTCTCTGATTCTCTAGTCCCATTTACCTCTGAGTCTCTGTTCCCCCTCTTTTTCTGGATCTCTGCTCTACTCTCCCTTGGTTCTCTCCTCTTCCCTAGATCTCTGTTTCTGTTCACCTCTCAGAATCTCTGGCCATTGTTCTCACTACATCTCCTTCAATCACTAAGTCCTGTCCTTTTTCTGGGTGTCTCCTCTTCCCTGGATCTCTTGTCCCTCCGATTTAGGTCTGTGTCCCCTCTCTGGGTTTTTATTTTCTCATCCTGGTCTCTCCATCTCTCCATGTCTTTTGCAGTTTCTGTCTCTCAGAGAGTTTAATCTGCAGCTAAAGCGGATTGGGGCCCATCGATCCTTGTCCTTAAGGGGGATTAAGCTGGGAGGAGGAAGCCAGGGTATCCTGGGTCCCTGGGGGAGAAAGCAGTTGCAGGCTAAAAATTTAGACTCTGGGGGTAGGACAGGTTTCCCAAAGGATATGGGCTAGAGCTGAGAGGGACTTCCAGCCAGGTTGAGGAATCCAGTGTTCTAGGTGTCCTTCAGGGTAGTCTGGACACCTCCCACCAGTTTCTTATCCCCAACCCCAGCTCTGGCTCCAAATCAGAGAAATTACTCAGCTACAGAAAAACCTAAAAATGCCTGGCCATAGTGTGGGGAGGAGGTGGCCTCAACACCTGTACCTGCCCCCATGACCTCAGACCCTGTGCCCTTGGGCCACAGCCCTCACCATATCATTAATCGACCCTCAGCTCATTTCACTAGGCCATCCAGGTTCTTTTCTAAGTCTGACATTAGTCCTTCTTGCTGCAGATCACCTCCTAGCTCCAAAATTGCCCCACCCTCTAGTAACATGACAGACATGAAGAATAAGGCTGGACAGAAGAGGGGGCAGGAGGATGGCGCAGTGACGGAGATTGGTGGTGGAGTGGGAGCTAAGATAACCTCACCACTTCTTTTTCCAATTTTCCAGCCCCTCCCCACCCTTTTTCTCGCCTCCTTTCACGAGTTTCTCAAAATACATCAGTGTGAAGTCAGGAGAGTGAGGGAGAGACAGTGCTGGTGGAGGGGGTTGGGGGGATGGCAGCAGAAGGATGTACTCCTCGGGCCCCATCCCTCAGTCTCTCATCTGTCTGGGTTTCTCTCAGTCCATCTCTGCCTCATTCTCATGTCTCTGAGCTGCATCCTGGCCCCTAGAGACCTTAGAACTTAGAGCTATGGCCAGTACCATCAGTAGGGAGTGTGTGAAGAGGATAGTATTCACAGCCCAAATATGGGGTTCACTTTGATGGTTGGTGTGGGAGGGAATGCCTTATATTGGAACAACATGTGATCTCATGTAATCCTTTAGACAAAGCTAGAGAAACTGAGGCTCAGTTTTGGAGCTGGGGAGGGGCATGAATCAATAAATGAGCACAAGATCTATCATTTGAACCCAGATCAGTCTCTCTGCCAAGCCTTAAACAGAAACTACAGATTTTCCTGGAGGTTAGTGATGCTAGAGTGGGTGAGAACTCTCTTTGGACCAAGAACCCAGGACGAAATGGGACAAGGACATGGGAGAAGGGGAATGCAGGAGAGACGAGGAGACAAAGTGCCTCTTTTCTAAAAGCCAGGTCGTTGGGCAGGATGATGCTTAGGGCCAGGAAGGGGTTGGGCCCTAATCAGCATCCTTGTTTGTAATGCTAGAATGCTCCTTCTGCCTCCTGAGCCTCAATTTCTTTGATTGTACAATAGGAGGATTTGAAAGTCAAAGGGACATAAGGGGACAGAGACCTGGGGGAGTGGACAGCGATCCTGAGAGAAGTGACCCAAAGAGGGAAACTGAGACACCTTCATGATTTTAGTTAACTGTCTCTTAAGCTCTGGTTTTCCTCATCACAAAGTCAGGCCCCAGGCCTGAGTTTGGGACATCCAAAGAGGTGAGCAGGATTTCCATCCAGGCTTTTCCCTTTCTCTTCTTGTCCTCTGCAAAGCAGAGGTCCATTTGTCCTACAATGATTATTATCATCTTGAAATTTTCTCTAGTACCTCACATTTCTGCTCTTGCTCCCATTTTATAGACATGGATTACTGAGACCCTCTGTTTAGAAAGCCTCAGTTAGTGATCTGACATCTCATAATATTAACAATGAATATCAAATTTCAGGGGCTGCAATCACATCTTGAGTTTCAGGGTCAAATATCATCTGATACCACCCTGGGTCAAAGTCTCATCTCATTGGCTGACATGTTCTGATTGAAGGAGAGTTCCTGTCATCCTGCACTCCTCATTTTAGTGGCTTCAATTCCTCCTCTCTCTGGCCCTCTGTTCCCACCCCTGCCTTAGGGTCTCTTTTCTCCTCCCCCAGGGTTCTGTCCACCCCCCTCTTTACTCCCCTCCCCCATTTCTTAACTGCTTCTCCCACCTCCTTAAGTTCTAGGATAGGGAGGGGTTGCTATGTTCTCTCTTCTCTTCCACTTCCCTCCCCCCAGACCGTCTGGCTGTTCTTTCCTCCCCCGTCCCAGTCTCCCTTGTCTCCATCTGTTCTAGCCCCTTCCTGGGATCCAGCCCGATCTCCTGGCTGCTTACCCGCCTCAGAGAGGGGCTGCACCTCACAAATTACATCCCTGACTTGCGTCTCTCTTGCCTTCCAATCTCTCCATCTTTCTCTCAAATTCTGGATCTCTGTTTTCCTCTCTCTGTTTCCTTCTCTGGGTTTCTGTTGCTCCCTCCCTATGTCTCTGCCCCCTCTCTTTGGGTCTCTGTGCTCCTCTCTCTGGGTTCCTGTCCCCTTTTCTCCTGGTCTCTGTGTCCCCTTCTCTGGGTCTCTGTTTCCCTCTCTCTGTATCTCTTTCTTGACTGTATCTCTGACCCTCCCTTTCTGGGCCTTTGTGTAATTCTCCCATCTCTGCTACCCTCCTTTGGGTCTTTCCCCATCAGTCTCGGTGGCACCTTTGTCTCCCTGCAGCCTCTGGTTTGAGGTGGCCTTCCAAGTACCTTATCCATTATCATAGACTCAGCTCTGGATCCAGAATGGGCGGGGGCAAGAGCCATGCTGGGGAATGAGCCAACCCTCCTACCAGTGCCATCTGTCCCCTGCCAGGACACCACTTACCAAGCCTCCTCCCTACCCTCTAGGCTGATAGCCTGAACTCAAGGCTCCCCAGGGATGCCCAGGCTGGGCTGCTGGATTCCCAGGGTCTAGGATATGTCTCCACCCCCGCGTTCCTGGGAATGGGCTTCTGGTGGCTATGATGAAGTCAGCTGGATGTCGGCCCCACACCTGGGGCTTGGAAGTAGAGAAGGGCATGCCAGGAGGGCAGGGGAGGAGGGGAGCTCGGTATATATAGCAGACGTGGCTGAGAAGCATCTGTTCTCTTGACACCTTTCCTGAAGCATCTCCTTAGCACCTTTTACTTCCTCAAATAGACTCATATCTGGGAGAGGGAACTAGTCTTCGGATTTTGGGGTGGGGGTTGAGGGCAGAGTCTTGGATCACAAAGGGTAATTTGAGGTCTAAAACTCCTAAACTGAGAGAGAAGGTCAGGCTGGGGGAAAGGAGACTGAGACCTTGGCACCTCTGAAGGAGAAGGTGGCTGGGGTCTGAATTCTCTGAAGGAGACGGAGACAGAGGTCTGGATTTCTGGATCCTGGGGAACGAAAGGAGCCAGGGGCCTGGACTCCTTTTTGCGGGGGTAGGGGTGGGTGAGGGCTTAGAATTCTGAGTCTTGAAAAGGAGGTTTTGCCTGAACTCAAGTGTCAGTGGGAGGAGCGGCCTGGGGGCCTGGACTTTGAGTGTTTGGCTCTTGTTGCCCCACAGCCTTCTAGAGAAGAGGCAGGAAGGTGCGGAGACGCTGGAGCTGAGTGCCGACCGGCGCCCAGTGACGACGCAGACCCGGGACCCGCCGGTTGTGGACTGCACCTGCTTTGGCCTCCCTCGCCGCTACATTATCGCCATCATGAGCGGTCTGGGCTTCTGCATCAGTTTTGGCATCCGCTGCAACTTGGGCGTGGCCATCGTCTCCATGGTCAACAACAGCACTACCCACCGCGGGGGCCACGTGGTGGTACAGGTAGCTCAGGGGCAGGCCCCTGGCCCAGCCACGCCCTGCTAATGCCCTCATGACATCACTCTCGCCTAGGAGAGGCACAGGCCTCGCCCCTTCCAGAGCAAAATTTTGGGTAGTCTCACCTATAGGTGTCGCTCCTTAGCAGGGACCTAGCGTCCGGGCTAATCCTTTCTAAGCCCCGCCCCTATCTCAGATCTCCGATTGCAAAACATACACTCCAGTAATAGGTCCTTTAAGTGTTGTCCTTCCTCCTTAATTTTGGACCCATTAATAATTTTGTTCACACCTGTGTCTCACACTCGTGTCACTGCGTCATATTTACTTACTCCCAGGTTCCTCCCTTAATTTTTTTTTTTTTTTGTAGAGACAGAGTCTCACTTTATCGCTCTCTGTAGAGTGCCGTAATGTCACACAGCTCACAGCAACCTCCAACTCCTGGGCTTAGGCGATTCCCTTGCTTCAGCCTCCTGAGTAGCTGGAACTACAGGCGCCCGCCACAATGCCCTGCTATTTTTCTGTTTTGCACTTTGGCCGAGGCCGGGTTTGAACCCACCACCTTCAGTATATGGGGCTGGCCCCCTACTCGATGAGCCACAGGCGCCGCCCCCTCCCTTAATTTTGATTCTGGTTTGTCTGAAGCCTTGCTCTTGCCTACGTCCTACCGGGTCTGCTCTAGTCTTTATCTAAACCCCTGCTCCTCTTCAGACTCCCCTCTATTATTTATTTATTTTTATTTTTAATTTTTAAAAATATTTTTATTTTTTGAGACAGAGTCTCAAGCTGTCACCCTGGATAGAGTGCTATGGCATCACAGCTCACAGCAACCTCCAAATCCTGGGCTCAAGCGAGTCTCTTGCCTCCGCCTCCCAAGTAGCTGGGAGTAGCCATTTTTTGGTTGCAGCCGTCATCGTTGTTTGGCGGGCCCGGGCTGGATTCGAACCCGCCAGCTCAAGTGTACGTGGCTGGCGCTGTAGCCCGTTGAG
Source organism: Arctocebus calabarensis (assembly GCA_963573935.1). Classification (NCBI taxonomy): domain Eukaryota; kingdom Metazoa; phylum Chordata; class Mammalia; order Primates; family Lorisidae; genus Arctocebus; species Arctocebus calabarensis. The sequence goes on from CAUYON010118889.1 coordinate 8,200, forward strand.
CCACAGGCGCCCAGCCAGACTCCCCTCTATTATTATTATTATTATTATTATTTAGACAAGCAGGCTGTGCCTGTGGCTCAACGGAGTAAGGCGCCAGCCCAATATGCCATAGGTGGCGGGTTCGAACCCAGCCCTGGCCCAAAAAAAAAGAAAGAAAGAAAGAAAGAAAAACAGAAATTATTTAGACCAGAGTCTCCCTATGTCACTGTGGGTAGAGTGCTGTGGCGTCACAGATCACAGTAACCTCAAACTCCTGGGCTTAAGCCTTGCCTCAGCCTCCCGAGTAGCTGGGACTTTTGGCGCCTGCAACAACGCCCAGCTATTTTTTGGTTGCAGTTGTTATTGTTGTTTAGCAGGCCTGGGCTGGGCTCGAACCTGCTAGCCTTGGTGTATGTGGCCGGCGCCCTACTCACAGAGCTACGGGCTAGAGTGCAGTGACATCATCCTAGCTCACTATAATCTTAAATTCCTTGGCTCAAGGGATCTGCCTTTGTCTCCCAAGTAGCTGGGGCTACAGGTGGGCGCCACCACCCCAGATAATTTTTTCCTTTTTTGCAGAAAATGAGTCTCGCTATTGACCAGGCTAGTCCTTTTATTTATTTATTTATTTATTGAGACAGAGTCTCACTTCGTCGCCCCCAATAGAGTGATCTGGCATCATAGCTCACAGCAACCTCTAACTCTTGGGCTTAAGTGATTCTTTTGCATCAGCCTTCCGAGTAGCTGGGACTACAGGCGCTCGCCACAACGCCCAGCTATTTTTAGAGATGGTGTCTCACTCTAGCTCAGGCTGGTCTCGAACCTGTGAGCTCAGGCGATCCGCCCACCTCGGCCTCCCAGACAACAACCGTGAGCCACAGCGCCCAGCCCCCTATTTTAATTCTAGTGCACGCAGTACCCCTGCATCAGGGGGAAAAAATCTTGATTTGGGTTGTGCCCTACCTGAAGTCCCTCTCTATCTGGCCCACCTCTTTGGCTGCTTCTTTTCCTTGTCTAGGTCCCAAACAGGTTACTCCGCAAACAGTTCAGAAAGAGAGCCATCTTCATACTAAGGCTCCTAGACACGAACTGAGGCAAGGAAGCAGGCAAAGTGAGGCTTCTAGGCTGCAACGAGCCCCGTTGTTAAGGTGGGGCCCTGGCAACTTGTAAGGGCAGAGTCGTCGACTCTGATTCACAGAGAAATGGCGTGAGCTTTGTTCAGCAGGTGTTCGGCGGAGGGAGGGCTTCCTTGCTGCTGATTGGCTGTGGGGCTAAGTCTGTGGGTGCTGATTGGCGGAGGGGCAGAGTCTGGGCCAGGGCGGCTGGTTTGATGTGCCTTTTGGCCCGCAGAAAGCCCAGTTCGGCTGGGATCCAGAGACTGTCGGCCTCATACATGGCTCCTTTTTCTGGGGCTACATTGTCACTCAGATCCCTGGAGGATTTATCTGTCAAAAATTCGCAGCCAACAGGTACAGAGATGGGGTCTCAAGGTGGGTGGGCGGAAACTACAGTTGTATGGGAGCAGTTAGAGGGTGTGGTCTTGAATTTGGGGGCGGACTTTGGGGAAAGGAGAGGAGCATGAATTGGGGCCGGGTCTTAAGAAAGGTGGGGCTTGTAACTGTCACAGAGATGGTGGGGCCGAAACACAGGGCCGACCCAGCTTCCTGTGGCTAGGAAGAAAAGAATTGTAGCATAAAGGGATAGCTAGTCGTTCCCATCTTCCCATTAGGGTTTTCGGCTTTGCTATTGTGGCTACCTCCACTCTTAACATGCTTATACCCTCGGCTGCCCGCGTACACTATGGCTGTGTCATCTTCGTGAGAATTCTGCAGGGGTTGGTAGAGGTAAAGCCCCGCCCCACGTGAAACCAACCCTGCTCTGACCAAGCCTCATCTTGTTGACCTTGGTTTTCTCCTCCCTAGGGGGTCACATACCCCGCCTGCCACGGGATCTGGAGCAAATGGGCCCCACCCTTAGAACGTAGCCGCCTGGCGACAACAGCCTTTTGTGGTGAGAGGGAGGGGCTAGGGATCCAAACCCTTGCGTCTGAGAGCCCAGAAAAAGGAGCTGGGGCTTCGCACTCCTGGATCTGAGGGACAATGTTTTCTATGTCGCATCCTCCCCGTTAGGTTCCTATGCTGGGGCTGTGGTTGCGATGCCTCTCGCAGGGGTCCTAGTGCAGTATTCGGGATGGAGCTCTGTTTTCTACGTCTATGGTGAGGGACCCAATACCTGGTTCCGGGTGGCGCTGGGGTGAGGCAGGTCCAGTTGTCATCCTGCTCCCCTCCCCCTCCTTAATCCCTCCAGGCAGTTTCGGGATCTTCTGGTACCTGTTCTGGCTGCTCGTCTCCTATGAATCTCCTGCGCTGCACCCCAGCATCTCGGAGGAGGAGCGCAAGTACATCGAGGAAGCCATCGGCGAGAGCGCCAAACTCATGAACCCCCTTACGGTCCGGGCCCAAGTCTGCGGGAATGGGGCCGGGAGGGATATCCAGGCTGAAACTTGCGCAACATGTAGATGGTGGCTGGTCGGCAGGTTCCAGAAGAGACAGGACTGAAATGCAGAGAGCGGGACTAGAACCTAGGAGTCAGGTTACAGCCCCCTATAAACGGTATTAGCAGGTGTGGAGGGTGGAGCTAGGTCGCGAGGTGAGCGGGATTTAGAAAGACTAATGGGGCGTGGTTAAAACCAGCGAAAGCGGGATTAGAATGTGAAGGTTTTGCTTAGACCTTGGGGTAGATGAGGCTAGATTTGGGCACCGTAATTGAATAGAAAGACTCCTAGGCCCACACTTACGGTCCCTACGGGTGATCATAGGGCCATGACACCCGCGAACCTGAGGGGCTACTGTAACGTCAGGACTCCTTCATCCCTAAAATGTCACCGTGAGGCTGAGATCCCTAGATTCCCACGGGAACAAGGTCTGGTGGCGCCTTTGAGTCCCACGAGTCGGAATTCCTTGTTCTCTGCGTGACTATAGTGGGGCACATGGAGAAGGGATATGGAGAAGCCCCAGTCTTTGCCTGCGTCTTAGAAGCCCCTTCCCTCGCCCCTCACAGAAGTTTAGCACACCTTGGCGGCGCTTCTTCACGTCCATGCCAGTCTACGCCATCATCGTGGCCAACTTCTGCCGTAGTTGGACGTTCTACTTGCTGCTTATCTCCCAACCAGCCTACTTTGAAGAAGTGTTTGGTTTCGAGATCAGCAAGGTAGGGCCCAAGAGGAGAGGGCAGGAAGCATGGACGAGGGAGGGGAGGAAGCAAGGCCTGGATCCAGAGACTGGAAGGAGCTGGTGGTGCACTGAGCAGAGGCGCAGAGCCAGCGGCCCTGACTCCCCCATCTTCTGTGCTTCCGCTTCTGCAGGTGGGCCTGGTGTCAGCACTGCCCCATTTGGTGATGACCATCATCGTGCCCATTGGGGGCCAGATCGCCGACTTCCTGCGGAGCCGCCGCATCATGTCCACCACCAACGTGCGCAAGTTGATGAACTGTGGTGGTAAGAGGGGCAGGACCCGGCAGGGCAGAGCTGGCGGAGGGCGTGGTCATAGATGACGTCAAGGGGCGAGGCCAACAGAAAGATGCTGGGAGGAGAGAGAGCCTGGATGGAAGAGATTCTCGCGCTGAAGTCTAAAGGGCCATGGCGTGTAATGGGTGTGACTATCCAGGTGGAGCATAGGCGAGAACAAGTTGGATTTGGGAGGGCTGGGCCTGCAGGAGACTGGGTGTAGTAGGACGTGAACTAGGTGATGAAGAGGGCCCATGAGTTAGGGGACCGGGATGGAGCGTTTGTTGTCTAAAGAGTAGGGACAGTGAGGGAAGGTGAAGATATGTGGAAGGCGACGTGGCCTAGTCAGGGAATGAGGCCCATTAGGCTCGGTGAAGCCAGTGGGCACGGTCAGGGTCTGGGCTTGGGAGACGTTGTTTAGATGGGACGGGGCCCTGGCTTGGAGGTGGCCAAACTGGGGCACATAAAGGTGGACTGGGGCGTGAACTAGACTGGAAGGGCGGTATGGGGCAGTTTGTGCCCAGTCCTTGTCAACACTTAGGAAACACCGCCTTCTTATAGGCTTTGGGATGGAAGCCACTCTACTGCTGGTGGTCGGCTATTCTCATTCCAAAGGTGTGGCCATTTCCTTCCTGGTCCTGGCTGTAGGCTTCAGCGGCTTTGCAATTTCTGGTGAGAACCGTGGATCTGCAGCTTGGGGGACTCTGGTCAAGTTTGTAGGGAACTTCCTGGCTCAGAAATGAGGCCTCCCAGCTGCAAAAAGGTGGGCGGTTGGGAACATTCCAGTGGGAATCACGGGTGTGAGATGCAGGTGTGACACTTCTGACTTGTCTTTCTACCAGGGTTCAATGTGAACCACCTGGATATTGCCCCTCGCTATGCCAGCATCCTCATGGGCATCTCCAATGGCGTGGGGACATTGTCGGGCATGGTGTGCCCCATCATCGTGGGTGCCATGACTAAGCACAAGGTGGGTGTTCCAGCTCTGACTCACTTGCCCTGCAAATGTATGCATGGTACCTTCCTGACCATGCTGTGTCTCCTCACTAGCACACTACCCTTGCCCTTTTTGGTCTCTTTCAGCCCCTCTTTGGATCTCTATCTCCCTTCCTCTGGGCCTTCTTCCCCCTACATGTTCTCTCCAGCCAGCCATTTTCTCTGTCCTCCCTTTGACCTCATCCCTGTTGTTCCTCCACAGACTCGGGAGGAGTGGCAGTATGTGTTTTTAATTGCCTCCCTGGTGCACTATGGTGGTGTCATCTTCTATGGGGTCTTTGCTTCTGGGGAGAAGCAGCCGTGGGCAGAGCCTGAGGAGATGAGTGAAGAGAAGTGTGGCTTTGTTGGCCATGACCAGCTGGCTGGCAGTGATGACAGTGAAATGGAGGATGATGTTGAACCACCAGGGGCACCCCCTGCACCCCCTCCCTCCTATGGGGCCACACACAGCACAGTTCAACCCCCAAGACCCCCACCCCCTGTCCGAGACTACTGACCATGTGCCTCCCACTGAATGGCAGTTTCCAGGACCTCTACTTCACACATCTTAGGCCTGAGTGACAGTGTCAAGGGACCCCACTGCTCTCTGTCCTGTCTAGGGCCTAAGAAGGACTCTCCCTTGTTCC
>CAUYON010118890.1:0-29234 GCA_963573935.1 Arctocebus calabarensis
GGAAATGCCATGAAGGATATCTGTAACAGTATGATCAAAATATTTCTGAATGTATATGAATCGTGCCCTGTGATTGCACCAATGTACATAATTATGATTCAATAAAATTATTAAAAAAAAAATTACCTTTGGTTGTAAGAAGGACCCTTAGATAAATGTTCTACAAATGGAAAAGCAATACCTCATACCACAAGCAAAGCTGTTCCAGATTGATCCCAAGGCATTCTACTAATCTTTACCTGGTTTTTCACATTCATTTCTCCTTCCTTGTGTTCAGGCACCTGCAATGACAAATTTAAAACAGCGAAGACCAATAAGTTTATGTATAACCTTGACCTGACTTTCCTATGGACCTCCATTATATAACTAGAAACATTTTTCCAACAGGGAAGAAAAATGTATCCAGAAGAGAAATAAAGCATACTTAGCACACAATAAATAATGATACAGTTAATGGAAAGATAATAATATGATAAATGGTCAAAATAAATATGTTATTTTTTAACAACAGTTCCCACACAATGTACTTTAAAATATATCCTGCCATAATAAATCTTATGCATCTGGTAAATACAGAGTAGAAATTATGAATGGAATTCATAAGGATTACTTTTATTTATTTTTTTGTTTTTTTTTTTTACATCCCACATGAAAAGTCAAAGGAAAATAAAGGACATTTGAAAGTAACAGAAAATTCCAGATAAAGTACTGTGTTTCTACTACATGTGTCCATGACTAAGACAGAGATAAACCACATCTGTCTACTACATCTGTCCACAATGTGTTGTCATGGATCTGACATCATTTCATTGTACTAAATAAACTAAATCTTTGTTTTCAGAGATGAACAACTTGATCTGGTTTTGAAGCACAGAAACACAGTAAGGAAATCTATCTGATGAGTTTGTAGATGTCATCCCAAACACATGACTTGGGAACAGGAACAAGAAAAGCTTTCTTTCCCAACAGTTTTCTCTGGTATCAAAACTGAACAGAAGCAACTGATTTGTGTACCTGATTTTGCAAACTGAGACTTTTCTGAATTTATTTACTAATTCTAGATGTCATTGCATGGAGTCTTTAGGGTTTTCTAAAGACAAGATCACATTGTCAGCAAACAGATAGTTTGACCTTACCTTTCCTGATTTGGATGCTCTTTCTTTCTCTTCCCTGATTGCTCTGGCTATAACTTCCAGGACAATGTTGAATTCAAGTGATGCCACTGAGTACATTTGTCTTGTTTCAGTTCTTAGGTGGTATGCTTTCAGCCTTTTTGATTCTATATATTGTTGGCTATAGGTTTGTCATATATGTCTTTAATAATTTTGAAGTATGTTCCTTCTCTACCTAGTTTGTTGAGGGTTTTTATCATGAAAGGTTTCTACTGAATCTTTTTCCTAACCATATGATCTTTTCTGAATCTGTTTTTGTGGTAAATCACATTTATTGATTTGCATATATTAAACTATCCTTGCATCCCTGAGATGAAACCCATTTGCTTATGGTGAATTACCTTTTTGATATGCAGTTAAATTCAGTTTGCTAACATTTTGTTGAGGGTTTGTTTCTCCTGTGTTCATAACAGATATTGTTCTGTTATGTTCTGTCGTTTTCTCCTTTTGTTGTGTCCTATACTAATAACATTCAGCTGAGTGTCAAATCAAGGACTCAATACCACTTACAACAGCTGCAAAGAAAATAAAGTACCTATAAATATACTCAACGAAGGAAGTGAAATACCATCTATAAGGACAACTACAAAACATCGATGAAATAAATTGTTGATGACATATAAAATGAAAAAACATCCCCTGCCCATGGATTGGAAAAATAAAAATTGTTAAAATCTCCATACTGCTCAAAGTGATTTACATCAGTGCAATTCCCATCAAAATACTAATGTCCATAGATCAAGAAAAAATAATCCTTAGCCTCATATGGAACCATAAAAGATCTAGAATAGCCAAAGACATCTCAAGCAAGAATAACAAATCTGAAGGGATCACATTAGTTGACTTCGAATTATACTACAAGGCTGTCGTAACCAAAACAGCATGGTACTGGTATAAAATCAGAAACATAGACCAACAGTGAACTCAGGAATTAAACTACACAGCTATGTCAAACTGACCTTTGACAAAGCAGACAGTAATGTACACTGAGAAAAGGACACCCTATTCAATAAATGGTGCTGAGAAAATTGGATAGCCAATTTAAAAAGCCAATAGAAAATAGCCAATAGAAAAAAGAAAAAAAAAAACATGATCCCTATCTCTCACCATATGTGAAATCAGTTTAAGATGGAGTAAAGACTTAAATGTAAGGCATAAAACCATAAAAATTCTAGGAAAAAAAATATTAAAAACTCTTCTAGACATCAGCCTAAACAACAACAACAACAAAATTATGACAGCAAAGGCAAAAACAGCAACAACAACAAAAAATAAATGAGACAAATTAAAGGAAACAATAGAGTAGAGACAACTTATAGAATAGGAGAAAATATTTGCAAGGCATACATTTGACAAGGGACTAATGTCCAGAATCTATAATAACTCAAACAAATCAGCAAGAAAAAAACAACCCCATCAAAAAGTGGGGAAAAGACACGAACAGAATTTTTTTAAGATAAGATAGCAAATGGCCAACAAACATTTTTAAAAGGTTGAAAATTGTTAATTTTCAGCAAAATGCAAATCAAAACCACAGTATATTACCACCTTCCCCTGTCAGAATGCCCAAAGAAAAGATAGTGGCATGAATGCAGAGAACAAAGAACCCTTAAACACTGTTGGTGAGATTACAAATTATTACCACGTCTGTGGAAAACAGCATGGAGATTGCTCAGAGAAATTAATGCAGACCTACCGTTCAATCCTGTAATCCCACTACTAGATTATCTGCCCAAAGGAAAATAAGTTATTTTATTGAACAAACACCAGCACTCAAATGGTTATTTCAGGGCAACTTATAATTGCAAATATATGGGATCAACTTAAGTGGCCATCACTTAATGAATGAGTGGATGAAGAAAACATATCATGGAATACTACTCAGTCATAAGGAGTGAAATACATCTTTTGCACCAACTAATATGAAACTGGTGACTACCAGCTTAAGGAAATCATTTCACAAATACAAAACAACCACCACATCTTCTCATCAATATACGAGAGCTAAATGATTGGCACATATGGCACAAAGATATGTAAAAGACATTGAAAAACAAAGAAAAGGAAGGCAGGAGGGGAATGAGGGCAAAAAAACTTTCCTATGGGGTACAATAAATACTATTCTAGGGACAGGCTCATTGCAAACCCTAACTTTGGTATCATACAATACATCCATGTAACAAAAACATTTGTACTCCCTTAATTACCTCCCGAAATTTAAAAATTATTGAAGATAAAAAATTAAACAAAAATGAAAATACTTCAAGCTCTGCTTTACTTCGTTGTTTTTGTTGACTCCCAGAGCCACAATGGGGCAGTTCAGAAAGTTAAAACAGCTAATAAAATCTTTCTAGAAGAGCATAATATGAAGGAGTAAAAACTCCAGATAAAAGAAATAAAATTTAATTGTTTTCAAATACTTACTGTACTATGAATTAGTATAAGGTCCACTCTGGATTAAGAAATAGCTTAAAATATTTTGGAATTATTGTTCCTTAAAATATACTTTTTAGATCTTAACTTTCCAATAGATATATATGCCATAGCATTAAAATCCATATAATTCGGTACAAATATGATGGATAAAGCCTGGTTTAGCTAAGCAAAAGTGTAATGTTCTCAGAAATGTAAATTGGCAAGATGCTCAACCTGATGCAACCATAGAATGCAACTGCTGGGAAGGCTGGAGTCTCAGGATGTAGTCACTTATCTACTCATTCAACATCATTTATCAAGTCTTCAGCTAGTGCCAGAGATAAGGAGAATGCTGGTGATGAATAATATATTGTCTCTGTTTGAAGAGCTTAGGATTTAGTGATAAAACCAGATATTAAACAGATAAGTTGAGTAATTAATTAATTAATTCACCATCCAATAGGGAAATAAAGATATATACAGAGTTGCTAAGAAATGTATACACATTTTAAGAAGGAAAAATTATATTAAATTTATAATATGCAAGTCATGTTTGGCTTCTGCAATTACAAGAGGTGCTCAAACATGACCTGAATTCATCTTCTGAGTATATATTGAGCATTACAATTTTAATACAGTTTTTTTTCTTAAAATGTATATAATTTTTTGGCACCCTCTGTATGTATATAAAGAGACATTTCAGAAAAAAGAAGGGGAAGAGGAGAGATGCAGAGAAAGATATCTAAACTCTAAAGAATTAATAGGATTCCACCAGAAAAAAAGAGGCTGAGTGGTGGGAGGGGTGGATTTTAGAAGAGGAGTATCCCAAAATAAGGGCGATCATTCTTCCATTCTTCTTGGTGTAGGTTACATCCCATGTGGTAAATGAATTATGTCTGAAAGATACCCCTATAGTGACAGGATTTGAAATACTTGCCTTATGGAATAATCAGAGTCAATAGGAATCCCTCATCCTCAAGGAAGAAAAAGGAGAAAAAAAATCTCGAATCCTCTGATACTTGAGGATTCTCATATAAAAGATTCTCAGGAAAAACAGCTTGTCCTGTTTAGCTTCAAAGAACAGAATAAAGAAGAATGATGGGAGATGGAGAGGCAGATTTTGGCTTGACACATGGAAGGGCTTCTAAAGAAAGATGTTCCCCAAATACAGTGAGCTGTCATCAGGACTAAAGGAGTTGAGGCTGTATAAGTTTTCCACAAGGATGCTGCTGAGGAATTGTAACCCTCACGTGAGTGAATTAACTGACATGTATATCCTTTATTTCTCTTCTGTGTCCTAAAAGAGTAATGTAAAACCAGCCTGAATGGTTGTAGTCTTGGCTTGCTTTACAAGTGCAGGGCGTACATGGTGTTAAGTTTCTGCTTTCTTGATGAGGCCCCAAAGCTGACAGCAGTGAATGATACATGAGACACTGTAGCCCCCCAGGATTTTCTAAGAGGTAGACAAAGTCAGCTGTGTAAACTTCAGGCTGTGGTTCACCTCTACCTTTTATAAGAAACAATAAGAAATTAGAAGAAAATTCATAGAAATAAGAAGCACTATGGCATTTCCCTTCCTTTCCAATGATGGATGGGAGAAGGATTCATCATCTCTTAATTCCAGCAAGCCACCCTCTGAAAAACAAACAGAGGGGTTTAAACATTTTGCAGATATGACTAAAATACTCCAGTGCAACTTCACAAGAAAGAGATGTTGATCTCTTGACTTATTTTTTGAGCTTAATCCACTGGCTGCCATTATAAGACAAATGTTTTATCAATGAAAACTTTGACTATGCACTTTGGAATTTGGGGAGTATGGACACCAGTGCATGATTCTTGCCTGAAAGCAAGGAGAGAGGAGAAACTTGAGAATAGCACATACTTCCCAAGTTTGGTAGGACAAGAATATGTAAGTTTCCTTACAAAGCAAATAGACACTGTAGAAGATAACTGGGCCAGAGGATTTGTGAAAAGATTCTGCCTTCAAGGCTTCTTGCTGACATGAAAGGACCCCAGAGTAAACCCCTGGGCAGTAGTTCAGGGAGAACGGTAAGTTTCAGGATAGGGCTTTCAGCACGGATACAGGGGACAGGAAGTGGAGAGTGTTTCTTAAAAACCCATCAAAGTTCTTCAGGAGAGAGCACTATATAGCAGAGAGATCATTAAATAAGTTATCAAGAATTATAAATAACTAAGGAAATAATATTGTGCTTTTTCCTTTAATCTCCCTTTTCTTTAATGCCTAAAGCAATAGTGCAAGTAGGCATTTTGGTATTACAGCTTCCTATGCTGATAAAATGGCCAGAGCCTGTGACTCCAGTACCTAGAGAGTACACCTTTGGGGTAGTACTTAAACCTTTCAGAGATTAAGAACCTCATTCCCTTGCCTTGATTCGCAATTCAGAGAAAGCCCTAGCCCACACAATGGCTTTCTCTCAGTATCTGGAGGTATTTACCCCTTCTCCCTGAGATTGGAGAGTCTACAAACTGCAAACTACAACCTGTGGGCACATCTGTTTTGCATTGTTCCATAAGATAACATTGGCTGTTATACATTTTGAATATAAAAAATCAGAAGAAAAATAATATTTCATAAAGTGAAAATAATGAAAGTATTTAAAATTCAAACATTAATGCCACAAATAAATTTTATTGGGATTAGCCATGCTCATTTACTTATTTATTATCAGTGACTGGTTTTACAGAACACAGCAGTTGGAAGGAATCTACTCTTAGGCAAAGCCTGAAATATTTATTATCTGAAATTTCACAAAATATGTTTTTGATCCTTGCCCAAGAAGATTGCCTTACACTGGCAACAGCCATATACTTATCTTCTTTTTGTAAGTAAAGCAACAGCTTTGGAAGAAACAGCAACCACTAAAAAATATGTATATGCTTTAAAAGAATACATTTGATGAAGGGGTTTAAACACTTTGCAGATATCACTAAAATACTACAATGCAACATTAATTGCTGAGTGTTGATTTCTCTTATTTTAAACAGCATGGGGTTTAATCATGAGCACATACTTCAGCACTGTCCAGAAATAAAGTCCTTATGGGTGGACATTGCCCCTGACTATACCACAACTCTGAAAGTCACAAGGTAGATTTATTTAGTCTCCACTTTCTTGGGGATGCTTAGTAATATACCTGGGCTAATATTTGTTATGGCTCAAGTCACTTTTCCTTTTATCCCAGGGAGAAGAATGGCAAAAGAAAGGAACTTTGTGCTCCCACACTGTGAGACTGCTGGGAAATGAGAAAAAACTATAATCATTCACTTCTCTGGTGCTGGGTAAGAGTAAAGGGATAACCAACAAACAAATTTATCAAAGTGCCCATCTGTGCAGAGCAGCCCATGCTTAATTTAGCTAAATACACACGTTCATGTACATAAAAGGCATAGCCATTACTCTATCAGAGCCCAAGTCTAAAATCAGAATATGAAGGTCAGTCCTCTGGGTGTTTCTGATTATAGAATAAAACCCTCAGACCTGCAACTCTGTGTAGTCCAAGTTGGCTCAGTCCTTTTCTCTACCCCACATCTGGTTCTGGAGCACTAAGGAGCCCTCAGCAAATCATTTCTGCCTCCTAACCTCCAGTCACTCTGCTCCTCCCACCCTCAGGTCCATTATCAGCTACATTCCTTTTAGATACAGTCAATCAGACACTGAAGAACTCAGAAAAATTACTGCTTCATGTTTGATGTCTCTACTCTGAGTATTCCAAAGATTCCTCTTTTCTTATTAGAATTTCAGCCATTGAGTTTTAGTCTTTTTATAGATCTGGTTTGCATTTTCTTTACACACAAAGGTTGGACAATTAAGTTCATGAACACGTTTTAGAAAAAACACTATCTACCACATTCCTGAATATTACTACAATAGCCTTAGTAGTACTCCCGTGGATATCTGGAGTATGTAGCACTTTATCTAGGATGAGTTTGTGAACTTAATAATCATATCTCGTGTGATAACAGCACTCAAGGTCTTTCCAGAAAAAGAGTTCCAAAATTGCTTTGAAGGGTGGACTAGGCGCTGGTGTTGGTGCATAACTTCCCAGGAGGAATACCTAGAAGGTGACCACAGTGAGATTCAGCAATGAGGTATGTATGACTTTTTCTAGGATCAGTTCCTGTAATTATTCAATTAAATGTAAGCTCTTGAGGTCAATTAAAGGATACATCTTTATTTCTAATTGAAAAGTCACACACACCCAATTGATCTTCATTATTCACAGATCTCATATTTGTGGATTTGTCTATTTGCTAAAATTTATTGGCAATCTCAAAATCAATACTTAAGACCCTTTCACTATCACTTGTGGACACACATAGAATGATGAAAAGTGTGAATACCTTAGGAACATTTCTCTGTCTTCTTGTTTCAGCTATTATACTGTAAACCAATGTTACTTTCACAGCCTTCTAAGTGCCACAGGTTTTTTGTTTGTTTGTTTGTTTGGGGAGTACTTTTTGTTAGTGATTTTGCTGTTTAAAATGCCCCTAAATGTAATGCTGTGGTTCTGTATAGAGTTTCTAAGTGCAAGGAAGCTGCAATCTGCCTTATGGAAAAATATGTGTTATATATGCTTTGTTCAGGCATGAATATTAATTAATCAAAAGAGTATATTAAACAAGATATCTTGAAATGAAAATACATATAAATCAAGATTATCTATTGACTGGTCAACAAAAATGTGGTGACCTAGAGGCTCACAGGAACCTAACCCTGTGTGTTCCCAGAAGCAATTGTTCAGTATTCACTAATTCAGAATTTTCAGTAACTTTATATGATGTAAGTATAGTGAATGATGAGACTCAACAATATGTGTATCCCACAACCCCAAGAAAGCTGGAGCTAGTGGTGGCTTCTTGGCATTTGTCTGTATACCCTCATGGGCCCATGAGGTTGCAATGCCTAAGTCCTCAGCTGCTCATTTCTCATTCCATGAGTCTTGTTTCCCTTTGGAAACATGCTGCTGACATTGGATTAACAGTTAATCCAATGATAAAGTAGCAGACCCCTTTGGGTAATGCAAAGCTACTTGATATTACCTGTCTGTTACCAAGCCATAATTGGTTTCCATTTTAACATGGGTCGATAGCCTGCTTTTATTTCAGTATCCGTGGCATCAGTGAAAGAAAAAATAGGCTTTCATACAGAGATGTCAAATACGTGGTCCATGTGCCCCTACTCCTCCTCCTTGTTCCGGGGACATGTTGCCAGTTGTTCATCTGTTGCCAGATGTACTCCCATCTCATTCTGACATGGTTATAGAATCAGCCTCAGCACAGTGCTGTATGTGGCCACTAAAAACGATTGGAGTTGGGATGCTGACTGAAATTGTTCCCCATGACAATAAGCATAATATCCTGTCATCTGCTTTGATAGACTCTAAATTGTATGCACAGTGTGGATTTTGTGATACTCAATAAAAAGCTTCTAGGAAACAGTCCTGAATGGGCTGTATATTACCAAGTCATCACATGTAGTACAGGATTGTAGCATAAATGTGTATTGGCTCCTACTGTGGGTTAGGCAGTCTCCGCAGCATATACAGGAATTGTTATTACAATAACCCATACCACCAGTCAACATTCACCAGGAATGAAAGTTCATCCTGCTGCTTTTCACTGCAAAGAAGAATGAAGTTACATCAGAGCAACACCTCAGTTACCATCTCCTAATTGTGCCCTCTCATTTTTCTCTCCCCAACCTGATTTCCGTCATTGCATTATGGCATCTCTATGTATAAGGAAGCTCAAAATGCAAACACAAATGCATTATATTTAATATGTAATAACATCTAATGTAGGATTTGCTTAAAGTTTGCTATAAAATCTGGTAGACAATGCTGGATGTTATAGGAATATACTAAATAAATGAATAAAGGAATAAGGGATGTTTTGAATATATGACAAAGGTAGAGCAGGTTTTAATGAGTTGTATTTATTTTGCCAGTTTTTTAAATGACTTAGGTTTAAGAAGTACATTCAAGAATGAGGTTTTATTTTCTCCACTGTTACTTTTAACAAATTAAATTATGTTGACTCCCATCTGCTAAGTCTGCCTTGGGCAGATGACATAACCTTTCAAGTAGCAGGATACTATCCTTTTCAGACTAGAGTAGTCCAGTTCAATCTAAATAAATAAAATGAAATTCTATCCTCTATGCAATTTAAAGTTGTACCTCTCTCTGATCAGGTCTGAACCAAGACTTCCCAGAGCAGTGATGTGGGATGGAGGACTTCAGTTCTTTTAGTATTCTTTGCTTTAATTCCTCCCCTCCAACCCAAGTCTCTTTTGTTTCAGGTTTCTCAGGGAACAAGATGAAGGATGGTTAAAGGGAAAGATGACTTGCCTGGTTAGTTATAATTTTATTTTCTTGTGTAATGGTCTCTTTCTATGGAGGATTTTTGTGTTTCTTAAGAAATGTTCCCCAACTTCCACTTTTCTGCTTTCATGCCAAAGGCCTCTAACCTGGAACTTGGAGTTCTCCCTCCATTCCTATTCATGGATTTATTCTGGGGGTCTTCTCATGTCAGCAGGAAGTTCTTGAAGAAAGAGTCTTTTCATAAATGCTCTAGACCAATTCTCTCCTGCAGTGTCTATTTGACTTATAAAGAAACTCAAGTGTCCTTGTCATTCCCCCTCTAGAAACATGTGCCATTCACATGGCTCTCTTTGCTTTCAGGCAAGACTCACGCAGTGGTGTTCATGATCCTCAAATTCTAGGGCAATGACCCAAACTGTATATTGTCTAGGAACTAAAGTCATAGCCTTCAGCTACTTCAGCAGCCTAGAAACCAAAGTAACTGCTCCATGAAAACCTGAGGAGCTAATCTTGCCACTTAAACCAGTACCACTCAGACTTACATTCTTAATTCTGGCCTACTGGATTTAATTAAATTATCCTCTTTATGGACTTTGACAGGTTCTGCATCATTGGTATTTTCTTTTGAGAAGAGCAACCATGGAGGAAGGTTGGCAATGGGCACTGGAAGTGGGAGTGCGGCATCTAGGCTGGTGGCTGTCTGGTCAGCACTAAGTAATAATCTAAAGAATGGACTGATATTTCTATCACAAGAGTTCTAGCATTACAAATAGTCAAAACTGAAAAAAGTGACTTTCATGTATGGCTTTGCATATAGAAAACAATACAATTTGTAAAGATTAACTCTGTGAAGTGATTTATTCAACCCCACATGCTATATTGCCATGTAAAGTCTTTTTCTTTAAGATATGTCATGGAGCTGGGTTTTGGCCTCATCTAAGAGCACTTGGTTTCCCTATATGCATTTAAGTAACTAGAAAGTTTTTATCCACTACTAGGTAGTAAGAATTCACAGAGTATATATTTGATTTATACCTCACAAGACCCTTGATACTGACCAGCATTTATGACTGCTCTACAGATGACTAAAATGAGGTTCAGACGTGCTGTTTGACTTGCTCCAGTAGCAAGTGACAGAAAAAAGAATCAAACTCATGCTACTTGGCCACATTACACTATGTGGATACTTTATTGATTAATAACCTAAACCCATTAGGAAGTTACTCCACTCTTTGAGGGTTTAGCAATGCAAAGTTTCCAGAATTCAACAGAGAACTAAAAGGCAAACTGAAAAAGCCTCTAAATGGCCTCAATAAATGCCAATGTTTAGGAATTTAATACCTTGCATTTCCTAACAGAAAAGTTGGTCAACCATCACTCACAGACAACCTGATTTATTAGAGACATCATTTTAATCAGTTTAAGTATCTGGTTTTCTAATGCCAGACAACACATTATGAAAGAACTCAGGGAGATCCAGGAAAAGAGCTGATTTGATAGTTTAACCACTGGAAAGGAAACAGAAAATAATTATGATATAAGGATGCAACATATATAGCTGTCTAAGACCATTTAGTGCAGTGCCTATACTCTGTTTTATATTGTGATGTAGTAGTTAATTTTGAAAATTAAAATGAGTCATGGAGAAATGCTTAAATGTTGCTCATCATACTCTGCTTTTAAAAGCAAGAAAGTTTATGAAACATTTTTGAATTTTTTTTAAATGAAACAAGTTTAAAATGTTAAAGAAAGTTTGGGAGCTTAAAAGCATACAGTTATAGACAAACCTTACTCTACCACCAAGCAATACCAGGCATTTTTTTTTTTTATATGTGGGTTAGCTCAGGCCAGGAGACCTTGATAACCACCTCAGTAATTGTCCAGGCCCCCTATCTGTCTATAAAGACAATGCATATGCAGGGGTGCACGGGAAGCCCTGGGGCTAAACCAAAGAAGTTCTCGCAAAAGATTAATCCTTGGAGACACCATGCCAAGTGAAAGATGTGAAATCAGAAGCCAGAAGGCAGAGTTAAAGGTCAATTTCCAGAAACCTCAGCAAACATTGCTAAAAGTTGAAGAGCTAGGGCAGGAGGAAGGTTAACTGGATGATGGGAGAAATCAAGAAATGTCTCCAAGAAACAAATGGATAACAAAAAGAAGATTTTTGCAGATGAAAGCATTTCATGGAAAACTAGAATGGTTCCTTCTCCTGGTGGTAAATATCACAAGTCTTCGTGTCTACTCAAACCCATCTATGACATGCTACTCTGGCAGCACCTCCAGTCTGCTCTGCAGAGTCCCGGGTTGTTAAACCTTTCCTATAACTTTCTGATCTGAAGTGAAAGGGCAGGAGGTGATGTCTCCACATTATCCAGCTCAGCCTAGATATCAGTTTTTGATAATGTGCATTCTCATATGGTTTTGTCTCTGGTCTAAGCTTTTGACTCAATATACCTATAGCATTTTTTAGAGTTAGCAGCCTACCTATTTTGGTGTATTATGCATATTATAAAAAGGACAGAGATGTTATACTGGATTTTATAATATATTTCTCAGGGCAAAAATTCTCTCATGTCCCTAAAAATATCCCAGAAGTAACAATGTTTCAAATATGCAATTTTCTCATATTCCCCCTCATAACTAGAAGCATAGCAAAAAGGCACCATAAGCAAGAATCAAAAGTCAATTCAGTCTAACTCATTTTCTGTCTTGGTGATTAAATATGTTTGATTGCCACAAATTAAAGCCACAGCCCAATGTTTCTAGGTAGGTTTCTAGGTAGGTTTCAGACTCTGTCTCAACAAAACAAAAGAAAACAAAACACAAGAGGGAGCAAATATTTGGGAAACCCATAGGTGTTTCATCATTAGTTTTAGAGATCTCACAATTCTTTTCACTTATTCTCTTATTCTTTTCACAATATGTGAAATGAATTAAATAGATCAATAAATACACGCTAAATAAATGAAAGACTAAAAATCCCTGTTAACACCATGTTGCATCACATACCACTTCAGCCATACACACATGTAGAATTAATTAAATATATTGAGATACTCAATACACATGATGCCAGAAATATAAAGCATTTTTCCTGTTTCCTTCTTCCTAAGTTATAAATAGAATGACAAAGTCTTTTAAATGCTCTTTATAATTAAAATAAAATATTTTAACTTTGAAATTTAAAAAAAAAAAAAGAAAACTTTAACAGGAATACAATGATGATTCTGTGTAAACACTTTTTTTTTTCCAGCAAATCTCTTTAATAAACTCACTACTTAGTTTAACAAAGAGTCAATAAAATGTAGAGAGCAGGAATAGGGGCTCTGGAGTCAGAATGCATTAGTTCATCCCCACTTCTGACACCTGCTGGCCTTGGACACTCACTTAAAATCCCTGGCCCTTGTTTTATGTATTTGAAAGTGAGGATAATGAGTGAGGATAATATCTACCTCATGGGATCATATGAAGTTAAGTGGTTGTGCTTGTTATTTGTTTATTGTCTCTCAGCCCAAATTCACTCTTCTATCCTCTGACTTATAATGCCGGAGAAGGACTCTACAAATGATATTTTCTCATACTTATTTACCAGTGTTGGGGTCTTCCAATAAAAGGGATAAGAGAGATATTAGAAGGTAGGAGGAGGGAGAAAGGACTTCCTTCTCTTCTTTGGTATTTGTGTCAGCATAATTCATTACATTTTGTTCAATCTTATTTCAACATACCTGCCCCCTTGGCGGTATTAGCAGCGGCCTGTCTATGCCATTATCTCAGAGAATGAAATGTCAGATCTATAGGGCTATTTCTCAAATTTGTAAGATGTCAGATGCAACCAAAAGACATCTTTCATCAAAAGCCTGAGCACACTCCTGTGATATACCAGATTCTAATAACTTCAACTTCTTGGTTTCCCAAATGTGTGGGTTAAAGCACACGTAGCTGCTTTATGTACTTATTATTGCTGAGTGTTCCTTTTTTTGCCTTTTCAGCTCTCAAACACCTGTGTAACCAATTCCCTATATTAAATTGCTGCAACTTGAACACCTAGTGTGATTACTATTTTCCTGCCTGGACCCTGACATACAATAAGTGGACATTTGCAAAGTGCTTAAAACAGTTCATGGCACATAGTAAGGACTCAATAACTTCTAGCATTTTTGTTACCGTATTGTTGAATTATTTATCAGGACAACAGCACCTGATTCTTAATTTCCATAGTCATGAGAAAAGTAGCTGAATTTTGAGAGAAAAGCTGAAAATTATTCTTTCCATAATTCATGTGAATAAAACATACCACATTACAACCAGAAAATAACATGAAATAGAAATGAGATAAACATTTGCTAAAGAGAATAGATGATGTACGTCTTCAGCTCTTTATGGTGACAAAAAGTTTTTCTATATTCATAACCCACCACAGACTTGTGTGCAAGCATGATTAAAACACAGCTTATGTTACCCATGACAGAGCATGAGGGTTCAACACATTAACCTGTTCTATACTTTGTGTAATAACATGAGTCTACCAGTCATGAGCTTGGATATTGTCTTAGTTTGTGCTGCTATAACAAAATACTCAAGACTGGGTCATTTATAAATAATAGAAATTTACACCTTATGATTCTGAAGGCTGGGAAGTCTAAGATCAAGGTGCTGGTAGGATTGATGTCTACTAAGGGCTTAGTCTTTGCTTCCAAGAGGGTATCTTGTTGCTGTATCCTTCAGAGGGAACAAACACTCTGTCTTCGCATGGCAGAAAGGACAGTAGGGCAAGAGAGCACTCCCATCAACCTCAAGGCCTTACACAGGGGCATTAAACAAAACAGGTTTTTGCATTGACAAAAATAGGTGCCTCATTACTTAATGCCTTTCCACAGACCATACTTATTAGTAGTACTGCATTGGAAATTAGCAGGAATGTTAAGGAGTATACCATCATTCAAATCATAGTGGATGTTGTGGCAACATTATATTGCCAAAAAACTTCTGAACTTTTACTCCCATATTCTATACTTATCGTTGGCGGACTTATTCCCAAAAGTTTGAAATGGTCCAGAAAACACTTTGACTAGCATCCTTCCAAGCTCAAACCCAAAACCGTGGCGTTGTCTCTGATTTCCCAATAATATTATTTTTTTCCTCAGACATTTAACACATACTATCTGAGACTATAGGGATTTTTGTAGTCATTTTATTTGAGTTTAACTTCATGGTTTATTTTCTTTAAAGTATTTTAATTCTTTGGGAGAAAAAGTCTTTTATAAAAATTGTATTCCCCTAAGAATCTGCATGTGAGATTCTACAGAAATACGTTTTCTAAATGCAATTTTATAGGCTAACAAAGGAGAATGTGATGTCTGAATTCATAAAGGAGGGCACTGGGAGAAGGAAACATAAAATATCCCTAAATTTGAGTATATCATACTGATTTTTTTTAACAAACCATAATGAGACCTCTGCTTATAAAGTACTTGAGAATCCTTGGAAAAAGAGATTTTATGAATGTAGAATACAGTGAAATATTTCTAATTATGGAAAAAGGCAAATCATGAGGTAAAAATTTATTAATAGTGTAAATATATATTAGAGATTATAGTATTGTTTTTAAAGTATAATGACTACCGAAAGTTTTAAAATCTAGCTTTGTATTAAAGAACATAAAAAAAGATTGAGTTCCAGATTTCATGTCAAAATTTTTTCTTTAAGGCTAAGAGCAGTGGCTCACACTTGTAATCCCAACATTCTAGGAGGTTGAGGTGGGTGGATTTCCAGAGATCAGGAGTTTGAGACCATCCTGAGCAAGAGCAAGACTCAGTCTCTAAAATAGCCCAGTGTTATGACAGGTGCCTATAGTCCTAACTACTTGGGAGGCTGATACAAGAGAATTGTTTGAGTCCAACCAAGAGTTTGAGGTTGCTATGAGCTATGACATCATGGTACTCTACCAAAGGTGATTAAGTGAGACTCTGTCTAAAAAAATGTTTTTCTTTAAGTATTTTGAATGTTCCAGTTTTCTTTATCCAACATTAGTAGATAAAAACTGCTGATTTTTCTATCCATAAAGAATTTTCTGGGGGGGTGGGCAAGCAAGATGGCTGGCCAGAGGATCATTCAGCTTAGCTCTCCTAGAACAAATGGGGGAAAGGGAGAAGCTAGCCATACCTGATATCACTCTGATATCAAAATCAGGAAAAGACTCAACTAAAAAGGAAAATTTCAGAACAATTTCACTAATGAATATAGATGCAAAAATTCTCAATAAAATCCTAGCCAATAGATTACAGCTACACATTAAAAAAAAAAATCAATCATCACCATCAAGTAGGTTTTATCTCAGGTATGCAAGACAGGTTTAACATACGCAAGTCCATAAATGTAATGCACCATATCAACAGAAGCAAAAACAAAGATCATATGATCCTCTCAATAGATACAGAAAAAGCATTCCATAAAATTCAGTATCCTTTTCTAATTAGAACATTTAAGCATTTAGGCACAGATAGCACATTTCTGAATCTGATCAAAATTATCTATGACAAACCCACAGCTAATATTATACTGAATGGAGTAAAACTGAAAGCTTTTCCACTTAAAACTGGAACTAGACAAGATTGTCATCTATCACTACTACTATTTAACATATTATTGGAAGTTCTAGCCAATACAGTCAGGCTAGAAAAGAAAATAAAGGCCATCCAAATGGGGGCAAAGGAGGTTACACTCTCACAGTTCGCAGACGGTATGATCTTATACTTAAAGAAACCCAAAGACTCAACCACAAGACTCATGGAAGTGACCATAAAATACAGCAATGTCTCAGGATATCAAATCAATGTCCACAAATCAGTAGCCTTTGTATATTTCAAAATAGCCAAGATGAAAATCTAATCAAGGACACAATTCCCTTCACAGTAGCTTCAAAACAAATAAAATATCTAGGAAGATACATAACAAAAGAGGTAAAGCACCTCTACAAAGAAAATTACCAAACTCTAAGAAAAGAAACAGCAGAACATGTTAAAAAATGGAAGAACACACCATATTCATGGCTGGGAAGAATCTACATTGTGAAAATGTCTATATACTATCCAAAGCAATCTACAGATTCAAGGCAATCCCCATTAAAATACCAACATTATGTTTTGAAGACTAGAAACAATATTACTTCATTCTGTATGGAACCAGAAGAAACCCCATATAGCCAAAGCAATTCTTAATTATACAAACAAAGCCAAGGGTATCACCCTGCTAGACTTTAGGCCATATTATAAGGCCATAGTGTTCAAAATAGCATAGTATTGACACCAAAAAAGACATTGTCATTTGGAACCAAATAGAAAACCATGGCATGAAACTAACCGCTTACAGCCAGAGTCTCTACTTGCCATCTGATCTTTGATAAACCATGTAAGAACATACACTGAGGGAAAGAATCTCCATTCAATAAATGGTGCTGGGAGAACTAGATAACCACAAGGAAAAGACTAAAACTGGACCCGCACCTCTCACCACTTACAAAAATTGATTCAAGATGGATAAAAGATTTACATCTAAGGCATGAAACAATAAAAATCCTCCAAGAAAGTGTGGAGAAAACACTTGAAGATATTGGCCTGGGGAAAGATTTGATGATGACTTCCATTACATTTGCAATAACATGAAAAAGAAACAAATGGGACTTAATTGAACTGAAAGCTTCCATACAGCTAAGGAAACAACAATGAAAGCAAATAGACAACCTTCAGAATGGGAAAAGATATTTACATATTATGAATCAGACCAAAACTTGACATCTAAATCTATAAAGATCTAAAATTAATCAACATAAAAGACCCAACAATCCCATATATCACTGGCAAGAGACATGAATAGAACCTTATGTGAATAAAATAGATGAATGGCTAACAAACATATGAAAACATGTTCATTATTTCTAATCATCAGAGAAATTCAAATCAAAACTACCCTGAAAATATCACCTTACCCCAGTGAGAATGGCCCACATCACAAAGGCTCAAAGCAGCAGATGCTGGCATGGATGTCAAGAGAAGAGAATATTTTTATACTGCTGGTTGGACTACAAACTAATACAAACTCTTTGGAAGTAGGTATGGAGAATCCTCAGAGAATTCAAATTAGACCTCCCATTTGATTCTGCAATCCTATTACTAGGCATCTACCCAGATGAAAAAAAAATTTTCTTATTTTACAAGGACTTTTGCACTAGACTGTTTATCACAGCTTAATTTACAATCACCAAAATGTGGAAATAGCCTAAAGGTCTACCAAACAAAGAATGAATTAACAAGCTGTGGTATAGGTATATCATGGATTACTATTCAGCCGCTAAAAATGATGCACACTTTACATCTTTTGTATTAACCTGGATGGATGTGGAACACATTCTTCTTAGTAAAGCATCACAAGCATGGAGAAGCAAAAAGTCAATGTTCTCTATTCTAATATGAAAGCAGTATATGAGCTAATATGGGGGGGTAGAGAAATGAGCAAGTGGGGAGAGGGGAAAAGGGAGGGGTTTGGGGGGGCCATGGTGTATGACATACCCCTTGGGGGCAGAACACAATTATAAGAGGGCCTTTATCTAACAAATGCAATCAGCGTAACCTAATTTTTTGTACCCTCAATGAATCCCAAATAAGAAAAAAAAAAAAAAAGAATTTGCTAAGCAATATAAATGATAATTCAATGTCTTTTGAAATTATTTAAGATCCCTTAATCTTAACTAATTAATTTTTTTTCTTTCAATGTGAAAATGTGTAAGGAATTAAAAAAATTAGTATCTTTCACAGAATCTGTTTAAATATCTATATTTTTAGTTCTGGCCTTCTAACTAACGAGCTTAAAAATTCTCTGTATTTCTACATGTTCATCTGAAAATGATTTCTAAATACAGATCTCTGTGTTTCTTTTCATCCGAAGTAGGAAAAGTGTTTTTGAGATGGAAGTGTCTCTCTAAGATGAATCCTCAGTGATTGTTGTAGTACATCATGGGGCAATCTGACATTTCCCAAATTTTTGCACAAGATCATACCTTTTGAACTTTTAAAGGTGATGGAAAGAGAATGAATCAAACTAACAATTTCAAAGTCTGCCTGACTACTGGCAGGTTCCGTGGAATTTTTCTAACCCTAACCCTACCAGTATTCTTCTTCTACAAAGTGTATTTCTTTGCAATCTAACTTACTTTTGTAAGTTCTTTGCAAGCCATACTTATCTCAAAAATATATTTTGACATTGACTTCAATTAGAGAAACATATTTTATGCTGTGGTCCATTTTCTTACAGTAGAGCCTATGATAGTGGAAGCTTTTGCATAGTTAATTTCTGACTATTGCTTCATAAATTACTTAGACTGCCCCTTTTCCAGTCATGAAAAGAAAGTTATGTCCATTAAAGTTTCTCAGAGATTACACTACCAATCCACCTTGGGCTATATATTTCCTGCCTGTTTGCAGTTTTTTTAGTGCCTCATTTACTATGAATATTCCTCCGGTCCTTTGACAATTATAGGATGCATGGAAATTAGTAAATCAGAGGATAAAATTTCCAATTAAAGATGATTGGTTAATTCTATGCAAATATTACCAAGGATAAGAACAATAAACCATCTTTTGTTTGGGCCTTCATCATAGGAGAAATGTGAGTGAATATCAACAGACAACATAGTCATTATATAATTAAGATAATTCAAATCTATTGCCATCCTAACACTGATTTTTATATGAGATACATGCTTTCAACATACAACAAACTTTCTTGTTTGTGTTTGCGTATTTTGTTTGTTCTTAGTATCACATATTATGGACAATTTCCAGGAGGTAACTAAAGCATCCTGGTGAGCTCCTCTAATAACTGTCATCATCATCATTATTCCAAATCTAGAGAAGGAGAAACTACAAAAGGTGCTCCCAGGCCCTCTGCATTTCCAAGAGCATGTTTGTACAGGTAGGCAAAGAAGGATTTATGAGCTTACCAGCATATCTCTATCACAATGGTGGCAAGTGGAAAATGCATTAATAACATCATTTAGTCATAGATAACAGACGGATAACGTTTGAGCCTCAAAGATCCTTCTGTTCAATAACTTTAACTAGAAGAATTGTGTTCTGCCAACAGAGTGGTAGATAATTCTGACATATTTTAACTGTATCTCAGCAGTTACAATAATTTAATGTGTATTTTAATTTTTCTTTAATCAAAATGCTAGGTGCTAAAAGTAAAAGAGGAGTCCCATAGATGAAAAAGATGCTATATAAATATTTGAACCATCATGAACAATGCATTTTAGTAGAGACAAGTATGGTGTATGCTGGTAGCACAAGGGAGGGGACAGCAACTTTGCTTAGCATTGGAGGAGATGATACAGTTAAAGGATTTTATAGAATCTATAACATCCTTTAGAGAAAATTCTTTGAGATGAGTAGAAATTTCCTGAAGAGTTGAGTAGGGAATATAAGGAGATGTTCTAGTTAAAGGGAACAAAATGTCCAAAAATAAAGAGGCATGAAACATCATAAAACAGCAAGATGAGAGAACTGGGGGAAAGTTAGAGGAGCTTTCTTGGCATCCAGCATTCTAGGAAGTTGTGCTCCTGTGAATAGGAAGCCCTAAATGCTTTCTTAAAGCAATAGAATGGTATGATCACATTTGCCTCTTGGTGAAATCACTCTGATTGAAAATTACAAAATGGTTAAGCACATCACATTAAAAGTAAAATGAGTGGTTTGAAGACTCTTGTGGTAATTGACGCCTGAGCTACAGAGGTGAAAAAAGAGCAAAGAACTTAATTTGAGAGACTTTTAGGAAGATAAATGGACAAATAACCAAGAAGCTAGGTGAGATTGATTTATCGAGATTTGTTTATTTATTTTGCACATGGCACAGACACTATGCTAGCCCCCAGGAATTGGTAAGAGAATAAATTATTTAGTGATAAAAATCATGGCCAGGAAGACTTTATTTAGAGTCTTCGTGATAGGTATAGGAATCATGGCAATGGGATTTGGAGAGAGTTGGGGCTCAGTTCCAAATATAGTATGAGGATGTAGAAATGTAAAGCCAAGAAGCAGGATGCATATCAGTGGGTAGAAAATTAGTAAGAGGAAACATGAGGAACAAGGGTGATTCTGAGTAAATTACCCTACCCATATTCTTGCTGAAGATAGACCAGCGTAATCAGACATCACCTGAGGAATAGCAGAGGGTAAGGAATGTGAGCAGATATAAAGGACAGGAGATTCTGACTGGACTGACTTAGCAGAGTTCTTTGCTAAAAGTAGATTTTGCAAGGAAGGGCACAGATGGACCTAGAAAAAGGGTCAAGTGTCTGACTAACATTTGACCAAGCAAAGAATCTTCATCAGCATACAAGAAAATGGAGCAGATGTAGAACTTAGGATGCATCCAGAGAGAGAGAGAAAACATCAAATAAACCCTTACAGTGGAATATGAGTGCTGTGATAGAGGAATATGGTTTGCTATGGCAGCAAAGTGCTTGGTCTCCAAACCCAGAGAGGAGTTCAGGGAATGTTTTCCAGGAGAAAGAAAATCTAAAGTGAGACCTAAGAAAAGCAGTGGTGAAGAAGGATGAAGGGGAGCCTTGCAGGAAGAGAAAAGAGAGAAAGCACTTGAAAAGGCCTTGAGGTGAGAAATTACATAATAAGAGAAAGACCCTAGAAGCAAGGGAGGTGAGCAGAGACCAGAGCACTGAGGGTCCAGAGATAATGTCAAGGACTTCCACATTCCTTTGAAAGGCAATTCTGAACCACTGCAACATTTGCATTTTTAGGAAACAACCTGGCTATAATATAGAGAACTCATTGCAGGAAAAGGCCCGCCCTGATGTTTTCTGTCAGAGTATACAGCACATTTTGCTCTGTTTTTTAAAAGACTGTTCTTCCCACTAAACTAAATACTTATTAAGGCAGAAAAAAATGTCCTTCTTACTTATTTATTACTGTATTCCTAGATAGATGCTCAATAACCATTGAATAAAATAATAAATGGGTGAATAGTCTGGGTCCTGTGGCTCAGTGGGTAGGGCACCAGCCCCATATACCGAGGGTGGTGGGTTCGAACTCGACCCTGGCCAAACTGCAACAAAAAATAAATAGATATAAAAATAAAAATAAAATAAATGGGTAAATAAATGAATGAGATGCCATGATGATGGGAATATAGATTCCACAAAGATAATGTGGAGTCTTGACAAGAAAAGAAGTAGTGGAAATAAAGGTAGTTGGACAGATTCAAGAGATAGTTAGAAGTAAAATTGACAGGTCATTGAAAGTTATGTGAATAAAGTTATGAAGAGGCAAGAATAGTTTCTAGTTTCCTGCCTCATAAAATTGGCTGTCTGTTCTCTCCACGTGGCCACCTAACTTTATTTCCCATGCTGCTTCAACCCTGAGCTTCGTGCTCTCCACCCTTAGTTTGCAAATCATTCCTCAGACTGCCTGGTACATCACAATTAGCAGCACCTTCAGATTGTAACCTATCTTCCTTAAGCTTTTAAAATTAGATAGGAAACTTAACACTTTCCAAAGATTCAAACAAAGAAAAAATTGAGAAAAGAAAAGAAAAAAGTTTATAAGCTGGGGTAAAACAAGAAAACACAACTGAAGTTCAAATGTAAAGAGGAAATTGAGCAGTCATCATCATTAAAAATCATGATTGAGGATGTGTTATGTGTAATATATTAGATAAAGGTAATTAAATAATTGCATTATTTTATTTCAGATATAGGACATTTATGTTCTAGAATGTGTAGGCATATACAAGAATATAAAGCAATGTATGAAGATGAGAGGTACAGAAAATAAGGTTTATCTGAACTCACGATGAAAATATTCCTGTGTCCTGGGACATAAGTCAAGTTAAACAAACAACCTGGAAAGTCCCAAATATCCTAAATATCTTTTTAATAGGGCTTTGGATTCCTGCTATGACTATGTCAAACTCTGTTGAGTGGATTTTCCATCTGAATAATATGATGCACTACAAGTTCAAGGTTTTTGCTCCAACCTGCAGCTGGCATCATTCCTGACCAAGCATAGCTAATTCTCAACAGCTGAATGTATTTGGATTAGTATCCAATAATATTCATGGTGCCAAATATGAGAAGCATTGATACTCATGCCACCCATCAAATGAGCAGATAAGTTGTTTAATTTGCCAAGCCCTTAGAATGTCAGTACTTTCATATCCTTTCTGCCAAAGAAAAAGAAAAGAAAAGAAAAAATGGTACCTTGGAAAAATGGTATAAAATCAGAAGATGTCAACAGGTATATAAAAACTACACTAGAAGCATTACTATTTTTTCTCAGTTTGGTGTGTTAACCTTAATGAAAATACCAGAACAGCAAGCAGTTCTGTTCCTAGGTCTAGAGAAATAAATTGCAGCAGAATCCTGATGCTTTTAATATGACGTATATACTTTGGATGGTCCAAAGTGCCATGGAGAAAGAATAAGGAAAAGAAGAATGAAAGCATTAGAAGGAGAAGGAGGACAATAAAGGATATAATGAATTTTAAAAATCACTTTTAGCAGCCAAAAATGGAAATGCAATGAAAGAAATAAAAAGAAAGGTCATCTAAGAGATGAGCCATAGCACATGTCTGCAAATCCCTTTTACACATAAAATGTGTGTGTGTTTTACTGGTTGATTAGTGTTGTTATTTTTTAGTGTTAATGTAGAAATAGCCAGCAGCCTGTTCTTCCTGCCAAAGATATTCTCCAAGCAACAAATTAAATATATATAGAATGAAAAAGAACCAAATGTGTCTTTTAAAGAAGAATCCAGGGAAGAAGAGGGGAGAGAGGGTAGCAAAAATAAACAAATCAAAAACTAACATGGAAATGTGGCAGTACTGAGAAAAGAAGGAACATGTAAATGATATTGAGGAGATATGAATGGCCCAAGGGGAAACTGAACTTAAATGCAAGCAATGTAGGAATTCAACAGAGACAGAAGAGATGCAGTAGCTAGATGGTTGGTGACGTCTTTGATGTTTAGGTGACTTGATATATTTCATTATTTTTTTTCACAGCAAGGATTTAATGAAATTATAATAAACAAGCATCCTTGTTCCAAGGATCTGAACAAGTGAGACCAACTTTTGCTTATAAAGAACAAGGAGCCTTGGGCAGTGCCTGTGGCTCAGTGAGTAGGGCACCGGCTCCATATACCGAGGGTGCAGGTTCAAACCCGGCCCCAGCCAAACTGCAACAAAAAATAGCCAGGCATTGTGGTGGGCACCTGTGGTCCCAGCCTGTAGCTCAGCAGCTAGAGCGCCGGCCACATACACCTGAGCTGGTGGGTTCCAACCTGGCCTGGGCCCACCAAACAACAATGACAGGTACAACCAAAAAATAGCCAGGTGTGTGGCAAGAGCCCATCGTCCCAGCTACTTGAGAGGCTGAGGCAAGAGAATCACCCAAGCCCAGGAGTTGGAGGTTACTGTGAGCTGTGACACCACAGCACTCTACTGAGGGTGATAAAGTAAGACTCTGTCTCCAAAAAAAAAAAAAAAAGACATTAAAAAAACAAATAAAGAACAAGGAGCCTTAGACCAACTTTTGCTGATTACAGGCGAGAGTCTTTCAGGTTATCTTCCTTGAGAGACTACATTTCAAACCCTGTTCCCATTATGGAAACTTACAGAGCTCTCCCACCTTCAGAACTCCCTAGGAAATGTGGCTTTCAGAGTAGGATGTTGTAGGTAGACAGGACAAGCTTATTGGAGAACACTGGAGGAAAGGGAGTAGTTCACTCAGTTTCCAAAACAAACTTGAACCCAAACAACTGAGTTAACACTTTAACATAAAATTGCCTTTGTGTGTCTGAGTTTAAGTAAAAGAAAAACCAGAAAATAATCTCACTCTTTCTAATTTTGAATGGCAAAGACAGCTTGTACTCAGCATACTTCAAAGGCTATAAACCAAGTAATCAGTGATAGAAACCTGTCAGAAAAACAGTTGACTTCCACATCAAAGCTCTGTTTGAAGAAGAATGGGAGGATGGCGTGACCAGGTGATGGAGGCGAACAAATGTGCTTTACAGTCCAGCTCTTACCTGACGCGTCCACTGTGTAGCATTTGGGTGGTTACTTAACCTTTGTGAGTCCTGGTTTCCCTATTACAAAATGAAGTAATACCTATTTAGTCAAAGGTGTTTTAACACATGAGTGCAAATAATTTGTTCACTTAATACATTGTTTTGAAGCCCCTCTAGAAGCCATATCCATATGCAGTGATAACACGTAGTCAAATGTCAATGCATAGTGATAACAAGTATTGGTGGTTCCTGAGTAAGCAGAGGTGGTCGCTGACCTCATGACACATTATAGTAAACAATATAATAAATATGTAAATGCTCGATAAATTGCAGCTAGTATTTTATTTGTTGAAGACATGAGAAACATATTTAGGGTAAAAGGAATCCCATATACACAACCATAAACTATCACCTTCACATAGATGGGTGTTTACCAAATGGAAAATAAATGTGTGTGATTTGGCATAACTTGTGCAATTGTGTCATGTATAAAGATAAGTCTGAGAGAGTAAAACAGATAGCTGATGAAAAGGCAGATGAGAAAAACATTGTAGCAATATATATATAAGTGGCTTCAGGAAAAACCCATCTCAGTCACCCCATTACATATAGACCAGATTTCCTAAATTGAAGAAGCAGATACATGTGGTGTTACTGCTTCCCTATGGACTCACTGCGAGTATTAAAAGAAGTTCCAGTCTAAAGAAAACAAAATCAAATTCCTCTGTAGGCTGGTGAATAGGTAGCATTATTTTAGCCCATTATAGTAGCTGAAAATTGACTTGCTCTAAGTCGAGGGAAAATTTCTTTTCACATCACGTAACTACAGAAGCTGCCAAAAATAAGGAACTTGAGATTGAGGCTTGTCTTCTGTTTTTTGGAAGTCTCTGGCATTTAACCGCAGCTTCTAGGGATGCTATTTTGTCAACAGGTAATGCCCCAAAGTAATTATTTCACTCAGAAGAAGAGTCTTTGCAGAAACCCTGGGTAAATGCTGCAAAGTGTGCTTTCTTCTTTTCCAAGATTCTGTTTAGGCTGTGGCTCAAGCTTCCAAGGCCATCTCTAAGCTAGGCACTAGAAGAGCTCCCTCAGAAGCATTCCTCGAAGCTGAAGAAATTAAAAATGTGATTAGTCTAGAAATCTCCTAGATAGCAATAGCCCTACCTCTATGTAGGATAACAAATGCAAGACCCTGAGCGGAATTTCTCACTGAGAGTTGAAGAGCATGCCAGCATTTCCATGATATTTTGGAGAGATGCAATGAAAAAAGCTCAGGGAACAAAGGTTAAATAACACTTCTCTTTGAAAATGAATTAAAGAAAAGTAGAATGAAATAAAGGAGGCAAAGATAATAAGGGAAGTTCTTTAAAGGGACACATTTCTGCAAAATTGAAAGAACATCTTCACTGATATTCATGAAAAAGAACCTATTTGGGGCAGCATGTGTGACTCAGTGGGTATGGCACCAGCCCCATATACCAAGTGTGGCAGGTTCAAACACAACCCCAGCCAAACTGCAACAAAAAAATAGCCTGGTGCTCTAATGGGTGCCTATACTCCCAGCTACTTGGGAGGCTGAGACAAGAGAATCGCCTAAGCCCAGGAGTTGGACATTGCTGTGAGCTGTGATGCCACAGCACTCTACCAAGGGTGATAAAGTGAGACTCTGTCTCTCTAAAAAACAGAAAGAAAAAAAGAAAAAGAACCTATTTGATGACCAGAGATATGTTTGTATTCAATTCAGTGAATAATACTAATATACCAAAAAGAAAATAATAATCTAATACTGTTTATTGGACTTATGAGTAATTTTTTTCAAGTTTTAGATTTTCTATGTTGTATTTTACTTTTATTAAGTTATTTTTTATTAAATCAGTACATTGATGCATTTATGGGGTTCAGGGTACTGCTTCGATATACAATGTGAAATGCTTCCACTGAACTAACACATCCATCACAATTATACTAATTTTTTAATAGTTTTGAAATGTACCATTACATCATGCACTATATGGACTATAGTTATGTTTTGCCATTCGTATGAGTGTGTAGGCGGTTATATATTGATTTCATAGTAGTACATTGAGTACATTGGATAAACAATGTAAACAAAAGATGTGAAGTCTCCATCTTTTTTATGGCTGCATAGTATTTCCTGGTGTACATATACCACTGTTTGCTAATCCATTCATGGGTCAATGAGCACTTGGGCTGTTTCCATGTCTTGGCTATTATGAATTGGGCTGCAATAAACATTCTGGTACAAGTGTCTTTGCTGTAAAATAATTTTTGATTCTGGGTATATACCTAGTAGAGGAATTACAGGATTGAACGGTAGGTCTACTTTTAGTTCCTTGAGTGTTCTCCAAACTTCTTTCCAAAAAGAAGTGTAAAAGCGTTCCCTTCTCTCTGCATCCATGCCAACATCTGTAATTTTGGGATTTTGAGATGTGGGCTAATCTTACTAGAGTTAGATGATATCTCAGAGTAGTTTTGATTTGCCTTTCTCTGATGATTAAGGAAGATGAGCATTTTTTCACGTGTTTGTAGGCCATGCACCTGTCTTCATCAGTGGTTCTGTTCAAGTCTCTTGCCCACATAGAAATGGGGTTATTCATTCTTTTCTTATTGATTAGTTTGAGTTCTCTATAGATTCTAGTTATCAGAATAACTAGATAACTATGTCAGAAGCATATCCTGCAAAATCTTCTCCCATTCTGAAGGTTGTCTGTTTGCTTTACTTACTGTGCTCTTGGCTGTGCAAAAGCTTTTTAGCTTGATTAGATCCCAGTAATGTATTTTTGGTGTTGCTTCAATTGCCTGGGGCGGGGGGGCCCTCCTCATAAAATATTCTCCCAGGCCAATTTCTTCAAGTGTTTTCCTTGCACTGTCTCCTAGTATTTTTATAGTTTCATGTCTTAAGTTTAAATCTTTTATTCAGTAAGGATCAATTTTTGTTAATGGTGAGAGGTGGGGATGCAGTTTCAGTCTAGTCTTCTACAGGTCACCAGCCAGTTCACTCAGCACCATTTGTTAAATAGGGAATATTTCCCCTACTGAATATTTTTGATAGGCTTGTCAAAGATAAAATGACAATAAGTAGTTGGGTTCATCTCTTGGTTCTCTATTCTGTTCCATAAATCTACCACTCTGTTTTTGTGCCAGTACCATGTTGTTTTGATCACTATAGATTTATAGTATATCCTGAAGTCTGGTGATGTGATACTACCTGATTTGTTCTTATTTCTGATTAATGTATTTGCTATTTGAGGTTTTTTCTGATTCCATATAAAATGAAATACTATTTTCTCAAGTTATTTAAAGTATGACAGTGGTGCTTTAATAGGGAATTGCATTAAATGCGTAGATTCCTTTGGGTAGTACAGACATTTTAACAATGTTGGTTCTTCCCAGCCATGAGAATGGTATGTTTTTCCATTTGTTAACATCTTCAGCTATTTCTTCTCTCAGAGTTTCATAGTTCTCTTTATAGAGATATCTCACGTCCTTTGTTAGGTAAATTCCCAGATATTTCATTTTCTTTGGCACTATTTTAAAAGGAATAGAGTCCTTGACTATTTTTCAGCTTGACTATTGTTGGCATATATAAAGGCGATTTTGTATCCTGAGACACTGCTGTATTCCTTGATCACTTCTGAGAAATTTGTAGTTGGGTCCCTGGGATTTTCCAGGTATAAGATCATATCATCAGCAAGGAGTGAGAGTTTGATCTCCTCTGACCCTATTGCATACCCTTGATCGTCTTTCCTTGCCTGATTGCAATGGCTAAGACATCCATTACTATGTTGAATAGCGGTGGAGACTGTGAGCATCCTTGCCTCTTTCCTCATCTGAGTAGAAATGTTTTCAATTTTACACCATTCAATATGGTATTGCCTGTGGGTTTCCTGTAGATGGCCTCTGTTAGTTTAAGAAATGTCTGTTCTATGCCTATTTTCTTAAGAATTCTGATTATGAAAGGATGCTGGATATTATCAAAAGCTTTTTCTGTGTCAATAGAAAGAATCAAATGGTCTGTGCTTTTTTTTTTTTTTCAATTAACATGTATTTTGTTATTCTTCATTACATTATTTCCCCTCACCCCCTAGTGGTAAGACAGAATTTATTCACAGAAAAGAATACAGAAAACACTAAGGCTCCTGGTAGAGGGAGAGAATTCTAGTGGGGAGAGAGAAGCTCTCTCCATTTCTCTCCCAGTCTTTCCC
>CAUYON010118891.1:0-12042 GCA_963573935.1 Arctocebus calabarensis
GCTGACGAGTTCGAATCCAGCCTAGGCCCGCCAACCAACAATGACGGCTGCAACCCAAACAAAAATGGCCGGGCGTTGTGGCGGGCTCCTGTAGTCCCAGCTACTTGGGAGGCAGAGGCAGGAGACTCGCTTGAGCCCAGGCATTGGAGGTTGCTATGAGCTGTAATGCCACAGCACTCTATCCAGGGTAACAGCTTGAGGCTCTGTCTCAAAAAAAAAAAAAAAAATCAGAAATAAAGGTGGGAACAGTATGTCCAATCTACAGAAATAAAAAGAATTATGGGACTATTGAGAATAACTGTATACTACAAATTGAATAAGCTACATGAAATGTATAAATTCTTAGAAACACCAAATTGGCCAAGATTAAATCATGAGGAAATAGAAAATCTGAATACATCTTTAACTAGTAAGATTAAATCAGTAATTAAAATTCTCCAAAAAAAGAAAAGCCTGGACCTGATGGTTTCATTAGCAAATTCTACCAAACATTTAAAGAACTAACCCGATTCTTTCCAAACTTTTTCCAAAAATTAAAGGAGAAGGATTCCTAATTCATCCCATGTACCAGCATTACCCTGGCACCAAAACCAAAGATACTACAAAAAAATTATAGATGAATATCTCTTATGAAAATTGATACGAAAATTCTCAACAAAATACTGCCAAGCCAAATTTGGCAGTGCATTAAAAGGGTTATATACCATAACCAATTAGGATTTATTCCTGGAATAAAAAGAAAGTTCAATATAGGCAAATTGATCAAGGTAATACACCATGTTCACAGAATGAAGGGGGAAAAGTTCCATGGCCACTTGAATTGATAGAGAAACACATCTGACAAAATTCTACATCATTTCACTATTTTAAAAAAAGGAAGCTACCATAACATAATAGAAGCCATACATGAAAAAAAACACCACAAACATCATAATGAATAGTCAAAGACTGAAAGCTTTTCCTCTAAGATCATGAACAAAGCAAGGATGTCACACTTTCACTACTTATATTCAACACAGTACTATTAATAGTAGCCAAATGAATTACACAAGAAATAAAGGCAGTCATTTTTTTTTTTTTTTTTTAAGACAGAGTCTCACTATGTTGCCCTAGGTGGAGTGCCGTGGTGTCACTCACAGCAACCTCAAACTCTTGGGCTTAAGCAGTTCTCTTGCCTCAGCCTCCCAAGTAGCTGGAACTATAGGCACCCACCATAACACCCAGCTATTTTTTGTTGTTGTTGTTGTTGCGGTTGTCATTGTTGTTTAGCAGGTCTGGGCTAGATTCAAACCCGCCAGTTCCCGCTTGAGCTACAAGAGCTGAGGGAAGGCATCCATATTTTAAAGTAAAATTATCTCTGCCTGCAGATGATGATTTGATATGCAGAAAAACCCTAAGGATTCCATACTCCCCCCCCAAAAAACCTGTTAGAACTAATAAATGAATTCAGGAAAGTATAATACAGGCAGGATACAAAGTCGACATGCAAAATTCAAATGCATTTCTATATGCTAACAATGGGCAAGCTGAAAAGGAAACATAAATAGAAAAAATAATATGAAAACAATTCCATTTACAATAGCATCAAAAAGAACAAAATTCTTAGGAATTAACTAAATATGTGAAAGACTAGTACAATATAAACTACATAGCACTGTGGAAAGAAATCAAAGAAGTCATAAGTAAAAACACATCTCATGTTCATGGATTGGAAGACTTAACATTGTTAAGATGTCAATACTACTCAAAGTGACCTACAGATTTAGTGCAATTCTTGTCAAAATCCCAATGACTTTTTTATAGAAATCTAAAAATTCATCCTGAAATTCACACAGAATGTCAAGGGACTGTGAATAGCCACAACAATCTTGAAAAAGAACAAAGATGGAGGATTCCCACTTCAAAACTTACTACAAAACTATAATAATCAAAACAGTCTAGTACCAGCACAAAGATATTGTAGAATTCGCCAAAGAAGATTAACAAGTAAGATTAACACCACATGTAAAAAACACAAAAAGGATCAAAGGCCTAAATGTAAACCTAACTATAAAACTCTCAGAAGAAAATATAGGGCAAAAGCTTCCCAACAGTGGATTTGGCAAAGAAGATTAACAAGTAACCAATAACCACATGAAAGGATGCTCAATATCACTAAAATCATTAGAGAAATGCAAATCAAAACTTGAATGAGGGAAGAAACAAAGAGTGTGGCATGAGCGTGGGGAAGCAAAAGAAAACAAGGAAATATGCAACCATGAAGTGAATGCTTAGTCTCTGGGATCAGAGGCTTAAAGAAAAGGACAGATTGAAACCTAAAAAGAAAAAAAAGAAAGATCTCAGAACATTAAAGGAAAGGGAAGTTCCACAGCACCCTTCCTGCTTACTCTTCCAATATAATACACAACTGGACCCACCTTACCACATCTTGGTTGATACCAACTTTATCAACTTTTCCATTAAAGCCAAACTGGACTTAGTGCAGTCAATGATGGACTGTCTGCATGCCAAGTGCATTCCTTGTATAACTGACTGTGTAATGGCTAAAATTGAGAAACTGGGGCAGATGTATCAAGTGGCCCTCAAGATTGCCAAGGATCCGAGATTGAATGATTACCATGCACACACAAAGGAACCTATGCAGATGACTCTCAGCTATGCTGAGAGTTACTCAGCACAAGTGTTACATCATGGCCACAGTTGACAGAGACCTTAAACGAAGAATCCGAAAAATCCCTTGAGTTCCTATCATGTATATTTCTAACCACAGATACAATATTGAACAGATGCCAGATGAGTATGGAGCCCCTTGGTTCTAATTCTTATAAGACAATGTTCCTATGCCTTTCTTTAACCAACTTTCTCTGTTAACAGTTTGTTAAACATGAAATACCATGAATTATTGCTCTGTTCACCTGTTTGCTTTATTATGACCTGAAGGATGTGGGTAAATACTCACGTTTGGATGCTATTTTGAAAATGATATCTTATCTCATTGATGGTCAAAGATGCAAAATCTCACAAAGAATGCTTTATTCTTTTTTGAGTTCTGCTGTACAATGTGGTAACTATAGTTAATATTAGAGTAATATACATTTCAAAATTGCTAAGAAAGTAAATTTCAGGCTCGGCACCTGTGGCTCAATGGGCTAAGGTGCCTGCCACGTACACCTGAACTTGAGGGTTCGAATCCAGCCCAGACCCGCCAAACAACAATGATGGCTGCAACCAAAAAATGGCTGGGCGTTGTGGCGGGCGCCTATAGTCCCAGCTACTTGGGAGGCAGATGCAGGAGACTTGCTTGAGCCCAGGAATTGGAGGTTGCTGTGAGCTGTGATGCCACAGCACTCTATCCAGGGTGACAGCTTGAGGCTCTGTCTCAAAAAAAAAAAGAAAGTAAATTTCAAATGTTCTTACCACAAAAATGTTAATATTTGAGGTGATATATATATTGACTAGTTTGATGTAATCATTCCACAGTGTATTCATAGATTATAACATCACTGTGCACTCCATACGTTTATATAATTATAAATTGTTGGTTTACAATAAAAATAAAACTGTTGAAAAAAAAAGAAAACTTGAATGAGATATCCACCTGACACTCAATAGGATGGCTACTATCCAAAAAAACAAAACACAGGCTCAGTATAGTTCAGCAGCTAGGATTCTGGCCACATACACCAGAGCTGACAGGTTCGAACCCAGCCCAGGCCTGCCAAACAATAATGTCAACTGCAAGCAAAAAATAGCCAGGAGTCGTGGTGGGTGCCTGTAGTCCCAGCTACTTGGGAGGCTATGGCAAGAGAATCGCTAAAGCCCAGGAGTTTGAGGTTGCTGTGAGCTATGATGTCATAGCACTCTACCCAGGGTGATATAGTAAGACTCTGTCTCAAAAACAAAACAAAAAAAAAAAAACTAGCATTGGCAAAATGTGGAGAAACTGGAACCCTTGGGCACTGTAGGTGGGACTATAAAATGTAGCTTCTGTGAAAAATAGCATAGTGGTTCCTAAAAAAATTAAAAATAGACTTATCATATGATTGAACAATTGCACTTTTGGATATATATCCAAACGAACTGAATGTAGGGTCTCAAAGAGTATTTGTACACCCATGTTTATAGCAGCATTACACATTCACAACAGCCAAAACAAGAAAGCAACCCAAGCATCTGCTGACAATAATGGATAAGCAAACTGTTATAGTATGTATACACCCATACAGTGGAATAATATTCAACCATAAAAAGGAAGGGAGTTCTGGATTATCCAACAACATGAATGAGCCTTAAGTACATGATGCTAAGTGATGTGAGGCAGTTACATAAAGATAAACATTGTATCATTTTACTAGTATGAGGTGCTCAGAGTTGTCAAAATCACAAAGATAGAAAGTGGAATGGTAGTTGCCAGGAGATGGAATGAGGGGGAATGGAGAGTTGTTTGATGGGGGCAAAGTTTAAGTTTTACAAGATAAAAAGAGTTATGAAGATGCATGATGGTGACAGTTGCACAACAATATGAAATATTTATGGGCTTTTTCTTTTTGAGACAGAGTCTCACTTTGTCACCCTCAGTAGAGTGCTATTACGTCATAGCTCACGGCAACCTCAAACTCTCAGGCTCAAGCAATCCCCTTGCCTTAGCCTCCCAAGCAGCTGGGACTACAGGCATTCGCCTCAATGCCTGGTTATTTTTAGAGAATACTAGGATTATAGGCATGAGTCACGATGCCCACCCCAACAATATGAAATATTTAATGCCACTGAACTATATACTTAGAAACAGTTAAAGTAGTAAATTTTATGTTATGCATATTTTTCCACAATAAAAGCCTTTGGGGACAAAAAGAACATTTCAAGGGTTCAAGACGAGCCAGGGCAATGGCAAGACACTATCTCTACAAAAAATAAGAAAAATTAGTTGGGCATAGGGCACACACTTGAGGTCCCAGCAACCTGAGAGAATGAGGCAGAAGGATCACTCGAGTCCAGGAGCTTGAGGTTGCACTGAGCTATGATGATGCCACTGCACTCTAGCCCAGGCAAAAGAGAGAGACTGTCACAAAAAAAAAGTGAGGGCCACCAATACTAATCAATAATAAAACCAATAATAGTTACATTTATTGAATGTCTACAGATAATTTCTGAGCATTTTAAACATACTACAACAACAGAAGCTCACAATTCTGAGGTAAATTATTCTCATTTACCATGAGAAAATCTGAGATTCAGAAAGGTTATTTAAAGTACAGTAGTGCCCCCTCCATCTGCAATTTCACTTTTCTTGGTTTCAATTACTATGGTCAACCATAATCCAAAAATTTGAGTAGAAAATTCCAAAAGTAAACAATTTATACGTTTTAAATTGCACATCATTTTGAATAATATGTGGTATGTCCTCACTGAATATATTCCCCCCCATTAGTCACTTACTACCAACTCACTTATCAGACTGACTGTCAACAGTATCACAGTTCCTATGTTCAAGTAACCCTAATTTTACTTTGTAATGGCCCCAAAGTGCAAGAATAGTGATGCTGGAACATTGTTATGATTTGACTATTTTAGTATTATTATTACTCTCTTACTGTGCCTAATTTATTGATATTAAATTTTAATCACAGGCATGCATATATAGGGAAAAATATAGTACTATGTACTACATAGAGGTCAGTATTATCCATGGTTTTAGGCATCTACTTGGAGTCTTGGAATGTAACCCCTTAGATAAAGGATGAACTACACCTTGCCCTAATATTGTCAAGTACTGCTTGTTCTACAATCCATGCTCCTTTGAGAAAGACAAAAAATAGCCCACTAATTGGAGTGAGATCTTTCCTTCTAAAATTTGCCTCTTACTTTGGCCCCTCAATTTTCTGGTATTTCCCTTTTATTTACAATCTTTTCTCTGCCATTAAGTTTTTATATCCGGTATGGTAACTAGCCTCTGCAATGACACCTTCCTCTCCCCTCCCCACCCCAGATGGTTCTTGCCTCCTGGTAGTAATGCTCTAGTGCAGTACCTTCCCACACTAAGAAGAACTGACATATATGATCAATAGAATATTTCAAAAATAACAGGATATGACTTTCAAAGCTAGGTCATAAATGGTACTGTACTTTTCATCTTGTTCTCTTAAATCATGCACTTTGAGGGAAGCCAGCTGTGGTGGGGAAAAAAAAAACTCAAGTAGCACTATAAAGAGGTCCAAATAGTAAAGACTGAAAAAGGCCAGCACAAACTGACAAACCATTTATTTGAGTGAGCCCTCTTAGAATGGTATCCTCGAAGCCCTTAAGATGACTGTGGCCCCAGCTAATATCTTGACTGCCACCTCACAAATACCCTGAGCCAGAAACTACCTAGTTAAGCTACTTCCAAATTCTGATCACACAGAAACAAATGGCAACAAACCCACTACTTAAGACAATAAATCTATGCAAGACAATAAATGTTCATTATTGTTGTTTTAAGCCACCAAATTTTGGGATAATTTGCTATCCACCAATAGATAATTAATACATCAGATTTGAGAAACTTTTTTTCCAGACAAAGTCTCACTCTCTTGCCCAGCCTAGAGTGCTGTGGTGCCAGCCTAGCCCACAGCAACCTCAAACTCCTGGGTTCAAGTGATCCTCCTACCTCAGCCTCCCAAGTAGCTGGGAGCTGTCCACTATGATGCCCAGCTAATTTTTCTATTTTTAGTACAAACGGGTCGCCTTTTTTTTGAGACACAGTCTCAAGCTGTCACCCTGGGTAGAGTGCTATGATGTCACAGCTCACAGCAACCTCAAACTCTTGGGCTTCAGTGATTCTCTTGCCCCAGCCTCCTAAGTATCAGGGACTACAGGCACCCGTCACCACACCCAGCTATTTTTGGTTGTAATTGTCATTGTTGTTTGGCAGGCCCAGGCTGGATTCAAACCCACCAGCTCCAGTGTACGTGGCTGGAGCCCTAGCCATTGGACTACACGTGCTGAGCCACCCTCTTGCTCAGGCTAGTCTCAAACTCCTCCTCAGCCTTCCAGAGTGCTAGGATTACAGGCGTGAGCTATCACGCCCCCCTTGAAAACAATTGTATATCACAGAATGTACATGTTATTAAATCATAAGAAACATCTTTATTTTGTCTTGATCAAAGTTGCTGATATTTTTATTCCAATAAAAAATTATGAACAGGAGAACTATGACAATTTCAAGTAACCAATTTATTCAGCAATATAAACAAAATTACATCCCCATATGTCAAAGCCAGCAACACTATAATTTAACACACACTAAGTCACTTAAATTTACGATACACTACATTACATAGCAGCTGAAGCAGATCTGACAGACAGAACACTAAGTTAACATCTTCTTTGTCTAAGGATCCCATTCTAATGATATCACCAAGCTGATAACAAAATGTTCTCTTCTCCTAATTAAATCTATAGAGCTCATTCTTGCATTATTGTAGTGACAGCTGTACATTATCTGAGGACAGAGAGCACTGTCATGTCTACATTTACAGACCACAGTATCTAGCACAGTACAATTTCAAAATACACTTGTAAACTGCATGGACTTACATGTCTAAGACCAAAATCAGCGTATTACTTAATTTTAAGTGTTACTGTTATTCTTATTATTTTAAAGCATTTCTAATTTCATGAAATATCAAAATGCAGCCTTTTCTCAAATTCATTATTTTTATTTCTACACCAAATTCAAATCTTTTTCATTCACTAGACATAAGAAACATTCTTCATATCTTTGCCTTCTAGCCCACCTTAATATATAAAATTTATTCAGGCTGGTAAAACACAGATTTTGCTGAAATATATAATAGTTACCACAACATAAAATTCCCAGTCCTACTCTTAGTAACAGTTTGCTAGTTTAGACAAAAAGGAATCAAATGGTTCTACAATACTAATTTTCCTACATGCCTTTAAACACAGTTTCTAATCCATGAATCCTAGACTACCTCCAATCTCTTAATAAGCTAGGCATTATCTGTAGGCTAAATAATGTTTTCTACAAATATTTCAAAATATATGAAGAAAATATGTGAAGATACCATTTACTATTAAGATGCACCATTATTTCACGTGCCATTAAGAAAAAAAAAACATTACCAATTAAATTCTGACATCTGTAAAACGCATCCAATGTTAAAGGTGTTCAAATATGGAACAGGGGAATGTACATCCTAGAATCTATAGAATACAGTAATTCATTTTGTCACAATGAAACAGGTTTCTTAAGTACTGGACTCTAAATGTCCAGGTACCATCATTTCATTTCCATGAAACTGTCATAATAAAAAGGGGTCTAGGGCTCATTGTCCAAAAAGACTGAGTACCAACACTTTAAAATAAATGTCTATTAAATAAATAAATAAAATTAATTTCTTTGGCTTTTTTTTTATTATTATTTGCAGCTTTGGCTGGGGCAGGGTTTGAACCCACCACCCTTGGCATATGGGGCCAGCACCCTACTCCTTGAGCCATAGGCACTGCCTTTCTATGGCTTATTTTTAATGAAATTTAGCAGCTACAATTTATCAAAAAGTATCTTCTATAGGTCAGGTTCTTGCAGCACTTTCAGTTATTATGTCTAATTCTCACAACAACTTTTCAAGGTAAATGTTACCACCACTTTATACATAAGAAAACTGAGAGTGGGAGAGAGAAAATATCTTTTCAAAGGTCTCACAGTCAATAAATAAAAAAAATGGAAGTCAAGCAATAAATTTAGTTAAAATTAAAGCTACTTTCCCTATTGCCTTCAAAAATAATAGATCTCATATACCCTGAAAGAACCTTTTGCTTTATTCTTCTCAACCTTCTTCCTCCCTCTGACACTAAATTTCTCAAATGAAAAAGACAAACATGTCTCAATGCCCTTAAGTTAGCCAAAAACAATTTACATTCAGAATTCACTAATAAGCTTTTTTCTTCATTTCCAAAGACCTATGCTTAAACTTCATTTTCATTGATATCGCCACAAAGTATGTTATTGCTAATAACCTATTCATCTTTAAGATCCCTGAATTTAGTGGCAATGTATTTTCCAACGTTTCCTCTATTTATATCTCTGTTTTTCTTCCTTATATACTTTCCCTTAGTAAATTAATCTGTTGCCACTGCAATTATAATAAATCTAACTTTTACCAATTTTTCAAATTCTAGCTACTTATCTCTGTGTGTAAACATTTCACGTCTAAAGTCAACATATTTAAGCTCTAACCTCAAGAGTTTATCATCCCCAAAAGTAGATACTCTATCAGTTTCTCTAGGTTTAAAGCATTATATTGAATTCTTCTCTCCTTCGCCCTCTACTAGGGGTGCCAAAAAAAGGTATACAAATGTTAAGCAATCTTGTTGGTAGCAAAATTGACCATTCCCAAATAGTGTACAAACTGCAGAAAAAAATGGATGTGTGTAACATGCCTAGGTACATTTGATCAGTAATAGTACCTTCAATTAAACTTTGAAAAGTAATATATCGATAACATCTCTTAGAATTCACACACATATTTTGGCACTCTCTGTGTATCTGGCTATTTATCAAGGTTTATTATTTAATGAATAAATAGTGAAGCACCTACATAAACCATTGGTAAGCATCAGAAAGTAATACATTAAAAATGTTTAATAGGGCCAGGTGCAGTGGCTCACACCTGTAATCCTAACACTTTGGGAGGCCAGGGAAAGAGGATACCAGAGGCTCAGACCAGCCTGAGCAAGAGTAAGACTTCTTCTCTAACAAAAATAGAAAAAAAATTAGTCAGGTATGGTGGTGCACCATGGTCTTAAGCTACTAGAGAGGCTAACACAGGATAACTGGTTGAGTTGAGCCTAGGAGTTTGAGGTTGCAGTGAGCTATGATGATGCACCCCAGCCCAGGCAACAAACACCTGTCAAAAAAAAAAAAAAAAGAAAAAGAAAAAACATATATATACACACACGCACGTTTAAAGTATAATATTTATACTTAATTTCAAATACTAATGAGACTAAAAAGATCTAACTATTATTATGTGTTTGCAAATTATACAATTTAGAGGGGAGATGCTACTTTAGGATATTCTGTGTTTAATGGGACAAGTTCACAAAATATGCATTAAATATAATTATTGATATGTTGTTAAAAATTTTAAATCATTATAA
The DNA here is from genome assembly GCA_963573935.1 of Arctocebus calabarensis. Classification (NCBI taxonomy): domain Eukaryota; kingdom Metazoa; phylum Chordata; class Mammalia; order Primates; family Lorisidae; genus Arctocebus; species Arctocebus calabarensis. The sequence continues at coordinate 10,162 of CAUYON010118891.1, forward strand.
TTAAGGTTGGTTAAATAACAGTGTAATAAGTGATCCTTACCCACCATATTGAATACTATTGTCAGTAGGATGAAAGTAGGAAAATCAAGGGAGAATTTTAAAATACTACACTTGAGAATTATTTTTCTAAAATGTTTTCTGCTCTAATACTTTATGCTTATAAATCAATTTATAAATTCTACCAGGCTCTATAATACCAGCACTCTAGGAGGCTGAGGCAGGTGGATTGCCTAAGCTCACAAGTTCGAGACCACCCTGAGCCAGAGCAAGACCTCGTCTCTAAAAATATCTGGGCATTGTGGCAGGCGCCTGTAGTCACAGCTACTTGGGAAGCTGAGGCAAGAGACTCGCTTAAGCCCAAGAGTTTGAGGTTGCTGTGAGCTGTGATGCGATAGCACTCTACGGAGGGTGACAAAGTGAAACTCTGTCTCTAAAAACAAAAAAGGCAACAGTTACAAATTTGTTTCCCGGTTTCTCATCTCTACTAAAGCCAAAGATATTTTCAAAAGTGTACAAATTAATCTTTTTAATAAATACCTGTCAACAAGCAATAACATAAAATTTCTATTCTTTTGTGTAACACCAAACTTTTTTTAATAAAATTAAAATTTCAACTTCTGTTTGTTCAATTGAATGAACAGTACCAAAAATGTTTCCTACTTAAAATTTCACTGACCCTTTCCCCAGCTGTCATAAGAATAAACAAATGAATCAATGAGAACACCGTTCAACTATTGATTTCAAACCACTAGGGATAGATATGCAATAATGGCTGATAGTTACATAATACTGATTATGCACCAGACACTGTCCTAAGTACTTTACATTTATTAGTTCATTTCACTTCACACAATCCTCTAAAACTGGCATTATTACTATCCTCAATTTAAGGATGAGAAACTGGCACAGGAAGGAAAAATGACTGAGAGAAGCTCAGTTATTACAATTTTAATTTCAGTGACCACTAAAACAATGTATTTTTCTCTCCTTTTTTTTTTGTAAAGAGACAGTCTCACTTTGTCACCCATGATAGAGTACCGTGGTGCCACAGCTCACAGCAACCTCCAGCTCTTAGGCTTAGGCGATTGTCTTGCCTCAGCCTCTCTAGTAGCTGGGACTACAGGCGCCTGCCACAACACCCAGCTATAAATCAATGTATTTTCCAATTCATCACTCTATCAAGAATGAAATTTTTGAAGGACCAAATCCTACAGAAAACAGTTTGCAATCCTTTTCAGCAAACATCTAATGGCAGCACAGTTTTAGATACTACAAGCTTATCCTACTCAAAAAGAGAAGTTAACTCAAAAGATGTTAGAAGTGAAAACTGCTTATCAACAGTTCTGTTATCTGCTGTGAGACAAATATTTGAAAATCAGAGGAAAGAATATCACCCTTATTTAAGTTTACTCAGAATTAAGTAAAAAGGCCATTCACTGAATAAATAAATAGTAAGAAACTGCTCTAAATTGATCTGAAAGAGCTCATTTCTAGAGCTGTAGCCCCACTTTGTAAGGGACAAATATGGAATGTTGTTATTTTCTCCATTCACTCCCTTAGTCATACTCTTCTAATCTCTCTTACCTCTTCTTGACATCTCAGGCAGATCATATAGCCTTTTAGTCACTTTCTGTTATTAAAAAAAAAAAAGTTCAGTTTCTACATCACATCCAATTAACAATCTTTTCCCTTTCCTCTTTTCCACTTTGATATACATTATTTTTTTTTTTTTTTCCAAGACAGAGCCTCAAGCTGTCACCCTGGATAGAGTGCCGTGGCATCACAGCTCACAGCAACCTCCAATTCCTGGGCTCAAGCAAGTCTCCTGCCTCCGCCTCCCAAGTAGCTGGGACTACAGGCGCCCACCACAACGCCCGGCCA